>SJYC01090918.1:0-22819 GCA_006408675.1 Madoqua kirkii | reverse complement strand
ACATTTTTATATAAGCCTTGGTGGCTCAGATGGTAAAGTGTCTGCCTGCAATGCAGGAGACCTGGGTTCAATTCCTAGGTTGGGAAGATCCCCTGGAGAAGGAAATGGCAATCCACTCCAGCACTCTTGCCTGGAAAATCCCATGGATGGAGGAGACTGGTAAGCTATAGTCCCTGGGGTCGTAAACAGTCAGACAGGACTGAGCAACTTCACTTTCACTTTCACTTTGTGTGGCCATAAGTTTTCATTTCTCTTGGATAAGCACCTAAAAGTGAAATTACTGGGTCATACACAAATATATGTTTACCTCTATGAAAAATTGCCCAACTGTTTTTGTAAAGTGATTGTATCATATTTCTCCAATCAGCAATGTAGGTGTTCCATATAGTTGACATTCATTCTCATAATTGTTAATTGCAGCTGTCCATGCATGTGTATAGTCATGGTTCATTGTAGTGTTACCATAATTTCGCTTGTCTATGATTATTGATATTTATATATATCTTAAGAAGTATTTTAAATTTTTTACTAGTTTTCAAAAGGCATTGTTCATTATTGTTGAATTGTAAAAATTCTTTTCCTTTCTGAAATTTCAACGTAGCTTTATTAGACTAAAATATTCAAAAGGATTTGAGAAAATGCCATTTGTCTTAAAACTTTTTTTTTTTCCACTCTGTATAATCGGCTCCAGTTTCATCCATCTCATTAGAACTGCATCAGGCTTATTCTTTTTGAGGGCTGAGTAATACTCCATTGTGTATATGTATCACAGCTTTCTTATCCGTTCATCTGCTGATGGACATCTGGGTTGTTTCCATGTCCTGGCGATTATAAACAGTGCTGCAATGAACATTGGGGTACATGTGTCTCTTTCAATTCGAGTTTCCTCGGGGTGTATGCCCAGCAGTGGGATTGCTGGGTTAACTTTTTTTTTCCAGTTATTTTTAAATTTTTTTCCAAATGTTTATTTTTAATTGAAGAAAAATTGCTTCACAATATTGTGTTGGCCTCTGCCATCATATATCAATATAAGCCCACCACACATTTACATGTGTGCCCTCTCTTTCTAATCTCCCTCCCATCTCCCACCCCTTCCTAGCTGTCTAGGTTGTTACAGAGCACTGGTTTGAGTTCCCTGAGTCATACAGAAAATTCCCATTAGTTATTACTTTTACACATGGTAGCGTATATGCGTCCATGTTATTCTCTTCATTCATCCCACCCTCTCATTTCTTCCCCCAACCAGTATCCATCAGTACCATCTTTCTAGATTCCATATACATACATTAATAGATGGTATTTGTTTTTCTTTCTGACTTACTTCACAATGTATAATAAGCTCTAGATTCATCTACCACATTAGAACTGACTCAAATGTGTTCCCTTTCATGGCTGAGTAATAAATATTTCATTGTATATATGTGCCACCTTTCTTTATCATCTGTTGAGGACATCTTATCATCCCACCCTCTCATTTCTTCCCCCAACCAGTATCCATCAGTACCATCTTTCTAGATTCCATATACATACATTAATAGATGGTATTTGTTTTTCTTTCTGACTTACTTCACAATGTATAATAAGCTCTAGATTCATCTACCACATTAGAACTGACTCAAATGTGTTCCCTTTCATGGCTGAGTAATAAATATTTCATTGTATATATGTGCCACCTTTCTTTATCATCTGTTGAGGACATCTTGGTTGCTTCCATGTCCTAGCTATTGTAAACAGTGCTGCAATGAACACTGGGGTACATGTGTGTTTTTGAATTATGGTTTCTTCAGGGTATATGCCCAGTAGTGGGACTGTTGAGTCATATGGTAGTTTTATTCCTAGTTTTTCTTAGAGTATCTCCATACAGTTCTCCATAGTGGCTGTATCAATTTACATTCCTACCAATAGTGCAAGTTGGTTCTTTTTTCTCCACACCCTCTACAGAATTTATTGTTTGTAGATATTTTGATGATGGCCATTCTGATTGGTATGAGGTGATACATTATTGTAGTTTTAATTTACATTTCTTTAATAATGAGAGATTTCGAACATGTTTTCATTTGCTTATTTGCTATCTGTATATCTTTTTGGAGAAATGTCTGTTTAGGTCTACTGCCCACTTTTTGATGGACTGTTTGTTTTTCTGGTATTGAGCTGAATGAGCTGCTTGTATATTTTGGAGATTAATCCTTTGTCAGTTGTTTCATTTGCTATTATTTTCCCCCATTATGAAGATTGTCTTTTCACCTTGTTAATAGGTTCCTTTGCTGTGCAAAAGCTTTTAATTTTAACTAGGTCTCATTTGTTTATTTTTGTTTTTCTTTCCATTACTCTGGGAGATGGGTTATAGAGGATCTTGCTGTGATTTATGTCAAAGAAGTTTCTGCCTGTTTTCCTCTAAGAGATTTATAGTTTCTGGACTTACATTTAGATCTTTAATCCATTTCGAGTTTATTTTTGTGCATGATGTCAAGAAGTGTTCTAATTTCATTCTTTTACATTTATCTGTCTGATTTTCCTAGCACCACTTAATTGAAGAGATTATCTTTTCTCCATTGTATGTTCTTGTCACCTTTGTCAAAAATAAGGTGTTTATAGGTGCATGGGTTTATTTCTGGGCTTTCTATCTTGTTCCATTGATCTATATTTCTGTTTTCTTGTCAGTACCATACTGTCTTGATGGCTGTATCTGCAGACTGTGCTGAAGTCAGGCAAGTTAAAAAAAAAAAATAGACAGTAGCAAAGATCAATAAAACTAAAAGCTAGTTCTTTGAGAAGATAAACAAAATTGACAAATTGCTAACCAGGCCCATCAAGAAAAAAATGGAGAAGATCGAACTTAACAAAATTAGAAACGAAAAAGGAGAAGTTATAACAGAAAACACAGAAATACAACAGATCATAAGAGACTACTACAAGCAACTATATTCTAATAAAATGGACAACAAAGAATCGGACACAACTGAAGCAACTTAGTATACATGCATGCATGCAAACCTGCCTAAAGAGATGAAAAACCTGTATGCAGAAAGCTATAAGACATGGATGAAAGAAATCAAAGAAGACACAAACAGACGGAGAGATATAACATGTTCTTGGACTGGAAGAATCAATATTGTGAAAATGACTATACTACCCAAAGCAATCTACAGATTCAATGCAATCCCTATCAAACTACCAATGATATTTTTCATAGATCTAGAACAGTAAATGTCACAATTATTATGGAAACAGAAAAGAATTCAAATCGCCAACACAATCTTGAGAAAGAAGAGTGGAGCTGGAGAAATCAACCTTCCTAACCAGACTATACTATAAAGCTTACAGTGACCCATTAAGAAATGTATATCTAGCAAAAATATCTTTCAAGAGTGAAGGTATGATAACAATGCTTTCAGATCATCTTAGTCTTTTTTTTTTTTTGGTTGCCCTGCATTGCATGTGAAATCTTAGTTCTCCCACCAGGGATTCAACCTGCACTTCCTACATTGGAAGTGTGGAGTCTTAACCACTGGGCATCCAGGGAAGTCCTAGATCATGTTAGATTGATTCTATAATTTTCTTTAGTGTAGTGACACATTATCATTCTTATCATAATAATTACCACATTCAGTTACATCTGTCACTGACATTTCAGACCCTGCTCAATTTTACTCTTTATGTGGGAGAAACATCCTTAGGAAGACAAACATCTGAATATATCTCATATTTGGGCAATTTAAGAGAATGGATCTCTTTTTTTCTTCATCCATCAGAAAATGACAGGGTTGTAAATTCAATTGACTATCTTATAGAAGGGCTCAATGTCAAAGAAAGGAATTACTGCAGATTTCTAAGCATCCTCAGCATCAGTGCTTCTTGTTTGCCTTCTTCTTAAGTGTAGTGAACATTTAGAAAGTCATTGTTATCTTTTAAGTGTAGTGCATTAACATGTTCCATATTCAAGTAAAAATGGCATTTAAAAAAATTTCAGGGCTTCTGATTACACCTGTATCTTCTGTGGCATGAATAATTTAACTACAAGAAAAGGCAGAGGAACCAGATATCAAATTGCCAACCTCCACTGGATCATCAAAAAAGCAAGAGTTCCAGAAAAACATCTATTTCTGCTTTACTGACTATGCCAAAGCCTTTGACTGTGTGGATCACAGTAAACTGTGGAAAATTCTGAGAGAGATGGGAATACCAGACCACCTAACCTACCTCTTGAGAAATCTGTATGCATGTCAGGAAGCAACAGTTAGAACTGGACATGGAACAACAGACTGGTTCCAAATAGGAAAAGGAGTATGTCAAAGCTGTATATTGTCACCCTGCTTATTTAACTTCTATGCAAAGTATATCATGAGAATCGCTGGACTGGAAGAAACACAAGCTGGAATCAAGATTGCTGGGAGAAATATCAATCATCTCAGATATGCAGATGACACCACTCTTATGGCAGAAAGTGAAGAGGAGCGAAAAAGCCTCTTGATGGAAGTGAAAGAGGAGAGTGCAAAAGTTGGCTTAAAGCTCAACATTCAGAAAATGAAGATCATGGCATCTGGTCCCAGCACTCCATGGGAAATAGATGGGGAAACAGTGGAAACAGTGTCAGAC
Organism: Madoqua kirkii; assembly: GCA_006408675.1. NCBI lineage: Eukaryota > Metazoa > Chordata > Mammalia > Artiodactyla > Bovidae > Madoqua > Madoqua kirkii. The sequence continues at coordinate 18,223 of SJYC01090918.1, read as the reverse complement.
ATTATTTTTTGAGGCTCCAAAATCACTGCAGATGGTGGCTGCAGCCATGAAATTAAAAGATGCTTACTCCTTGGAAGAAAAGTTATGACCAAGTTAGAAAGTATATTCAAATGCAGAGACATCACTTTGCAGACTAAGGTCCGTCTAGTCAACGCTATGGTTTTTCCTGTGGTCATGTATGGATGTGAGAGCTGGACTCTGAAGAAGGCTGAGCACCGAAGAATTGGTGCTTTTGAGCTGTGGTGTTGGAGAAGACTCTTGAGAGTCCCTTGGACTGCAAGGAGATCCAACCAATCCATTCTGAAGAGATACACCCTGAAATTTCTTTGGAGGGAATGATGCTAAAGCTGAAACTCCAGTACTTCGGCCCACTCATGCGAAGAGTTGACTCATTGGAAAAGACTGATGCTGGGGAGGATTGAGGGCAAGAGGAGAAGGGGACAACAGAGGATGAGATGGCAGGATGGCATCACAGACTCGATGGACACGAGTCTGAGTGAACTCCAGGAGATGGTGATGAACAGGGAAGCCTGGTGTGCTGAGATTCATGGGGTCGCAAAGAGTCAGACACGACTGAGTGACTACTGAACTGAAGTGACTAGAATATCTTTCCAACTTCAGCACTGGTCTATTAGAGTATATAAAAAGTGGAGCATTTACTTTTCATCCATTGTTGTGATATCTCAAGGGAAACTAAAATCCTGCAGTTAAAAATCACTTTTATGTTTCTTGCCTTCAGCACTATCACCTAGATTCTAACTAGGTCTTTGTGCAGGGTTCTGGTCCTTGGAGACAGATCACGTTATATTCTCTGAATTGTTAACTATCTCCACGTAGACATGAAGGATGACTCTGCCCTCCTTCTCTCAGACCTACTTTCCTTTTACATCTTTGGAAAATAACATTCTTGTTTTTCCAATTATAATCTGGTACCACTGATAGTTATACACCTGGGGAAGTTTGGGTTATTACTGGGTTTGGTTCATTCTGGTTTCTCATTGTATCTTGTTAATATCACTAATTATTGCTTTAAAAGGAGGAAAGTGATTTCTTCTGTTATGTGGTTTTCTAAGAGTGACTGGTTTGAGTTTTAAATACAGAAAAAGAAAAATAAATGTACATTAATGTAATAGTTTGTAAGAGGTTTGATCAGATGAAATTGTACACTGAGGCAGAATTTCATACAACCATGACCTATATTCTCAGAGATGATGATATGTGAGTGTAATATTGTTGACATTGTTTCTAGTTCAAACCACTTACTTGAGTTTCAAGAGTAACTAAAAGGCTATTTTTACAGGTTTATGCAACTGTATTAAATATAATAATATCTAAGGTGGTGAGTAATACTGATTTCAGTTTTCATACTCAGAGTTATTGTTTGCCTGTTAAATCCAGTGTGACTCTTTGCTGCCCCATGAACTGCAACATGCCAGGCTTCTTATCTCCTGGAATTGCTCAAACTCGTGTCCATTGAGTCAGTAATGCCATCCAACCATCTCAGCATCTGTCACCTCTTCTTGTCCTGCCCTCAGTCTTTCCCAGCATCAAGGTCTTTTCCGATGAGTCAGTTCTTTGCATCAGGAAGCCAAAGTATTGGAGTTTCAGCTTCAGCGTCAGTCCTTTCAAGGTTGATTTCCTTTATGACTGGCTGGCTGATTTCATAAAGAAAACCTATATTATTTGGAAGATAAATTTAAAAAATTTTCACTTGGATAATTTTATCTAAGCCAATAAACAACACGTTTAGTACAAAAAAGCTAGGTTTACATCACTCAGCTATGTTTTTTTACTACCACCATAACCAAAGCAGAATAAAGAATGTTATTACACTTGAATGATTTATGACATCATTTTACATCATAAAAAGCAGGGCACATCTTCAAATAAAGAAGTTTCAATGAGAGAGACTTGCAAATTTCTTCTAATGTTAATATGTATCAATACTTACTTTTAGAAATGATACATACTATTTGTTGAATAATCATCTCATTGGGTGTCTGAGGTTACCACTTGCTAAATTTGACTTAAACCCCATTTTCCTGTACACGCCATTTATGTTAGGCAACATGGAATTTGTAGCTACAATTAAAATTTATTCTGGATGCATCCTCATAGAGCAGACTAGAGAACTACTAGAGTATGGTAGTTACTGTCTGCCGCTGCCTCTCTTACCTCTAGAACTTCTGACCCTCTTGTTACGGTCAATGCCAAATGTTGTTTTCCAAAGCAAAGGTACAGGGAAAAACATTTTTACTTATCCTTTCCTTTTTCCTGCTCACACTTCTGAACTGAGATCCCTTTTGCAAACTATTTTTAATAACCTTCCATCTTTCAAAATATGTAATCCCTGTGCTGTCAAAATTTTCAAAACCTGGTGTGGTAATTTCTACAGTCTTCAGCAATCTCTGAAAATTTCCCTGAGAAATATGTTACTTTCTTACTTCTAAAACAAAACTCATCTCAAGTACTTTGTTGGAGGAATCGAATAAAAGTGATTTGTTCCACTTAACTATCTGCACTCCTTCCATCCTATGAAATTCCTCAAAAATGTTAAAATGTTAAAAACGTGTTAAGACTGGAGATCCTTTAAGATCATTTAAGATCCTTAAAAATAAGATCTTGTACACTGAATGGAGATTATGTGTTAATCAGATTATAATGTACTTTCTCAGAAGGAATTTGAGTAAATTTTTAAAATATTAATTAAATAGTTTATCATTTTCCATTGAAAAAAATGTTCAAATCAGTCAAGTGCTTTTTCATTTTAAGAAGCCAGAATCCTGTGATTCACAGGTACTTTTTCCTCCTATGCAAAATGTTAAATACAGCTTTAATCTCTATTGAAATGAAATGCTTCTAGTTTATCCATTTGTTTCTATGACTAAGTCAAAGCAGGGAACATTTCTGCTAGGATAACTGCCAGTCTGTCCCCACATGCTTTAAAAATTCCACAGCTAACATTCAATTACAGGAAGTACACTTGCTCCCTGATACTTTCTTTCTTAAACTTAAAATTAAAACAGAACTGCTTTGCACATAAAATTTTAGAAGTTTACTAAAAAGCTAAAAAAGAATCATTTGATTTCATGTAGAAGAGAGATAATATTTTGCTAATTCATTTCATGTAGCACTTAACCTAACAAAACATGCAAGTTGCTGACAATTTATTGATGTTGGCAATGGTATTCTAACACTTAAACCTTTTCCCCTTAGTTCAAAATATTTGCATTGCATTTCTCTCCAAGAAAGTGTTATTGCATTATGATAGTAATGAAAATTGAGGAGCATTAGTTAGCATTAGAAAGAACTCTGTTCTCATTTAGCTATAATATTTTAGTTCAAGTAGCCAAGAGATAAATGACTAAGTGCATTAAATAAGTGATCCTGACAATCCAATGACCATGGTAGCCTGTGGCTTACACTGTCCCTGAAATTCACCCTACTAGGTAAGAAATTTCTCAGGACTGGGAAATTTCAGTGTAAGATAACACTAGGCAACTCTGGAGTATGAACCAGAGAATCACTAGTATAAAACACTAATTTTGTTACATTGCAAATGCAGTACTATTCCTTGAGTTGTATTGACTTGCAGAAATCATATCAGTTCAGTTCAGCTCAGTTGCTCAGTCGTGTCTGACTCTTTGTGACCCCATGAGCTGCAGCATGCCAGGCCTCCTTGTCCATCACTGACTCCCAGAGTTTACTCAAACTCATGTCAGTGATGCCATCTAACTATCTCAACCTCTGTCGTCCCCTTCTCCTTCCACCTTCAATCTTTCTCAACATCAGGGTCTTTTCCAGTGCGTCAGTTTTTTGCATCAGGTGGCCAAAGTATTGGAGTTTCAGCTTCAACATCAGTCCTTCAAACAAATACTCAGGACTGATTTCCTTTAGGATGGACTGATTGGATCTCCTTGCAGTCCAAGGGACTCTCAAAAGTCTTCTCCAACACCACAGTTAAAAAACATCAATTCTTTGGCCCTCAGCTTTCTTTATTGTCCAACTCTCACATCCATACATGACCACTGGAAAAACCACAGCCTTGACTAGACAGACCTTTGTTGCCAAGTAATGCCTCTGCTTTTTAATATGCTGTCTAGGATAATCAAAACTTTTCTTCCAAGGAGTAAGTGTCTTTTAATTTCATGGCTGCAGTCACCATCTGCAGTGATTTTGGAGCCGCCAATAGTAAAGTCTGTCACTGTTTCAATTTTTTCTCCACCTATTTGCCATGAAGTGATGGGACTGGATGCCATGACCTTAGTTCATTTGCTTTTAATTCACTTCTTTTCACTTTTCTTTAAGAATAAGTGGACTGTGAACCCAGAGACCTGAGATTTGTGTATATGTGTGTGTGTCTCTATTACTAGATAGTGATAACTGATAATAATATTGTTCAATAAGCTGTCTCTTATACACATCTTGTGACCCCATGAGCTGCAGCATGCCAGGCCTCCTTGTCCATCACTGACTCCCAGAGTTTACTCAAACTCATGTCAGTGATGCCATCTAACTATCTCAACCTCTGTCGTCCCCTTCTCCTTCCACCTTCAATCTTTCTCAACATCAGGGTCTTTTCCAGTGCGTCAGTTTTTTGCATCAGGTGGCCAAAGTATTGGAGTTTCAGCTTCAACATCAGTCCTTCAAACAAATACTCAGGACTGATTTCCTTTAGGATGGACTGATTGGATCTCCTTGCAGTCCAAGGGACTCTCAAAAGTCTTCTCCAACACCACAGTTAAAAAACATCAATTCTTTGGCCCTCAGCTTTCTTTATTGTCCAACTCTCACATCCATACATGACCACTGGAAAAACCACAGCCTTGACTAGACAGACCTTTGTTGCCAAGTAATGCCTCTGCTTTTTAATATGCTGTCTAGGATAATCAAAACTTTTCTTCCAAGGAGTAAGTGTCTTTTAATTTCATGGCTGCAGTCACCATCTGCAGTGATTTTGGAGCCGCCAATAGTAAAGTCTGTCACTGTTTCAATTTTTTCTCCACCTATTTGCCATGAAGTGATGGGACTGGATGCCATGACCTTAGTTCATTTGCTTTTAATTCACTTCTTTTCACTTTTCTTTAAGAATAAGTGGACTGTGAACCCAGAGACCTGAGATTTGTGTATATGTGTGTGTGTCTCTATTACTAGATAGTGATAACTGATAATAATATTGTTCAGTAAGTATAAAGAGCTATGCACTATGCTGAGTTCTTTAAATACACTTTCAAAATTAAGCCTGAAAACCATACTGATGTGTTCTCACCACTGAAAAGAGCACCTGTCACTTAATAAACATTTAATGGCACCCCACTCCAGTACTCTTGCCTGGAAAATCCCATGGATGGAGGAGCCTGGTAGGCTGCAGTCCATGGGGTCGCGAAGAGCTGGACATGACTGAGCGACTTCACTTTCACTTTTCACTTTCATGCATTGGAGAAGGAAATGGCAACCCACTCCAGTGTTCTTGCCTAGAGAATCCCAGGGATGGGGGAGCCTGGTGGGCTGCCGTCGATGGGGTCAGAGTCGGACACAACTGCAGTGACTTAGCAGCAGTAGCATGCAAGTGTCTAAAGGATATATCCCCACTCCACCACAATGGGTTGAGAAAATGGTGTAACCTGCCAGCTTTATACCACCCAGTAAGAAGTAGAGGCAGACTATGGAAAAACAGTATGGAGGTTCCTCATAAAACTGAAAATAGAGCTGCCGTATAATCTGGCAATCCCACTCCTGTGCATATATATGTAAAAATATGGAAAGTCTAATTAGAAAAGATATATTCACTCATGTGTTCATTGCCGCACTATTCCCAGTAGATAGTACATGGAAGCAACGTAAGTGTCCATCAACAGAGGAATGGACAGAGAAGATGTGGCACATATATACAATGGAATATTACTCAGCCATAAAAAGAATGAAGCAATGTGATTTGCAGGAACATGGATGGACCTAGAGATTGTCATTTTGAGTGAAGCAAGTCAGAAAGATGAATATGAAATGATATCATTTGTATGTGGAATCTAAAATATGTTGCAAATGAACTAATCTATGAAACAGAAAGAGAATCATAGACACAGAGAACAGACTTGTGGTCTGTTGAGTCATTGAGTCAGTAATGGAATCATTCCATTCAGTCTCCTCAGTGTACAAAGAGGAGGGATGCATTGGGAGTTTGGATTAACAGATGTAAACTATTATATAAAGAATGGATAAACAACAATGTCCTAGTCTATATTACAGGGAACTATACTGAAGAAGCCAAAATGGGAAGGAATATGAAATATTTTATATATATATATATATATGTAACTGATTCACTGGGCTGTACAGCAAAAACTAACACAATATTACAAATCAACTATAATTCAATATATTTATTTTTTTAAAGGAAGCCGATGCTGGATTGGAATACAGGTCTAACTGATTGACTACAAAGTTCCTGTTTTGATTCTCCATGCACACATTTTGACCTCATTCTGTGAACTTCAGGTCATTATTTAGGAGACAAAAGGATTTAAGTGATTTTTAAAAGGTTCTTTCCAAATTAAATATATTTTGAAAATCCATGTTCAATTTTTTAAAAATTAACATCAAACACAGATGTAAGAAGTGGATTGGGATACTGAGAGTTAATCTGGAATTTTTTCACCTTGAAAAGTTGGCAGTTTTGCTGGGTTTGGGGATGAGTGTAACAAGTGAACCTCAGGTGTTTCCTTTTGTGGGTTTATAAACTCTCTTATCTCAGTTCTCTTATCCAAGCAACTCTGGAAGCCAGAACTTCTGAAACTCATTTGGCTGCGAATTCTGGCTTTACTTGAACTGATTTGACTTCAGATATTCACCTGAACTGATGTGAGATGGTTTCCAGTCTTTATTTATCACACTTGAGAGTATTTGTTGCCAAAAATAGGAATGTAGTTGGCCATGATGTGTTGCTTCCATTCTTTGAGGTGAAGAAGGCTAGGACATTAACACCTTGCTCTGTGTAGGCAATGTATGCCTATCTATAAATCTAAAACATCTGAATTATAAAGTATATCTAGACAAAAGGTTTTGGGATGATGCACCATGGGCTTGTTCATGCCCCAGTCACTAAAGTCATACTCAGAGTGGATCTTTAAATTTTAAGAAGGTTCTAGTTTTAGGACTTTGAGAGGCATCCACTGTAGAAATGAGTTTCCTTATTTTGTAAAGGAAAAGCAACAGAAATCAAAGTAGGTCAGATAGAACTATTTCTCACCAGGATGGTACATGTGTTTCTATAATGTGTATGCATTTTGGAGGCAGAGGCATATAGTGGAATCCAGGGAGTGACAAGGTCATTGTCTCACCTACTACACCAGTGTACCTGGAGCAACCCAGACCACTCCACACACTGCCAGCTATTCTTTGACACAGCTACTACTTTCTGTTTCTAACATTTACCTGTTGTTTTCCCCATTCCTGTCCTAGTTTTAGAACAATCAGAGCATTTCAAGGTAGCATAATAATAAGAAGAGAAAAACCACAACATTGAACCTATATACCATCTCCTGGTTTTTTTAATTTCCTTAATGACCTTATCCTATTGGGTATTCACATAAAACAAGCAGAGCAGGAAGAAAAGTGCTTCCTATGACTCCATTTAAAAGATGGCAAGACTTATGGTCCCAGAGGCTAAGTGACTGGTCATTGCCACACAGCTAGTTGGTGACAGCTGAGAGACTAGACTCTAGGTTCTTAGCAAAGTGAATTTTCCACTGTACGGCAATGACTCTGCAACTTAACTTTTGTCATTTGACTAAGGCTACCCTAGGATAGCTCTCTTTTTTAATAGTTGTTATATAAACACATGCACGGTATTCCACAAATATCATGGCAACAAATAAGATAAAATTATATAAAATGATATTACAGTATGACTCACACAATTTCTTGATTGCATCTCCAAATGTTTTTCCTAGTCTATGCAAGATACAAGACGAAGTTCTTAAAATGACACTTAAATTCCTGTATGCCTGAGAATTTGGAGGCCAGCCAAGCATTCATTCTGATACTGCAGAAACTAACTCTGTGCCTTATAAAGTGGATCACAGCATGCTCCTGAGATGTCTTAAAGACACTGTGGACTTCAATCACGGTAAGGAGAGAGGTTTCTGTATGGTGGCTGACTTCAGTGGTCCCTTGAAAGCCTTCAGGTGGGGATTCACATGGCAGTAAAGAGTCCTAGGCAATCATGTGTCTATGCTTCAGGGTCCTTCATGGTTAGCTTCTTTTAGTCTCCCTTTATAAATCCTTAGCTTTCCTCCTTCTTTTGTTTGTAACTGACAAGGCAGGAATGTAGCAGTTTCTGTATCTTTTTGATCAGGTTGTATTTTGATGGAATTATGTCCTCTCTAAATTCCTATGTTGAATCCGAACCTCCAGTGTGATGCTGTTTGGAGATGGAGCCTTTGGAAGGTAACTAGGTTTGCGTGGATTTATGAGGCTGGGGCTTTCACGATGGGATTAATGCCCTGAGAGGAAGGGACGCTACAGAAGTTTGCTGTCTTTTTCCACTACACCATGTGAACACACAGCAAGAAAGGAGCCATCTGCCAGCCAGGAAGAGAGTGCTTCCCAGAAACTGATGATACTGGCACTCTGATCTTAGACTCCCAGTCTCCAGACTGTAATGAAAGAAATGTCTTTTCTGTTTAAGCTGGCCAGTCTGTGGCATTTTATTAAAGCAGCCCACTCTCACCCAGCCAGGATAGTTAACAGCATTGTAAATGCCACCTCACTGGAGATATTGACCATAATCAATGCCACTATATGCTTTGAAGCTGCAGCTATGTTAGACTAAGTTATTCAGGTACTTAACTCTAGTTTAGCAATAGTCATTTCCTAGATAGAAGAAGAAAATAACCCATGGCAGGTAGAAAATGAGCATGGCTTAGTTGGACATGCCAGAAATTCAGCTGAGTCCCAGTCCTTCAGTGATTGTCAAGTTGAAGAAAAACCAAGTTTCACTAAAATATGTTTCCAAGTTATGTCTTCTCCCTTGGGGTAGACATTCAGTCAATAAAAGTCCAACTTCCTCCCCAGTTGCTTTCCTCCTCCTGTACTTCCTAAGATGACATGAGAACCTGGGTAGCTCACTGTAACCTCACTGCCATTTACACAGGGATCCTTCAGTCTATGTCTGAGGAGATGGATGCCTGGTTTTGCCCCACCACTGAGTGCCTTCTGTACCTTAGTTACTAATGTCTATGGCAGATGGACTGCAGTAGCTACTCTGAGTACAGTCAGGATCAGTTGGTGAGTCCTTGCTGAACTGGTCCCTTTTCAGTTTTCCCTGAGCCTTTGTCCGTGCATCGTGGCCCATGCACTGCTCTTGCTCTTCATCTCACTGCCGACATCTGACTCTCAGTTGCACAGAAGACCTCCTGGAGGAGATAGATCAAGCTTGCCTTCATCTTGCTTGATGTGACGGGATGCTGATTAAACCCTTGCAAAGAGGTCCTGAGAAGAGGGGAGATAATTTTAAATGGTGCAATGAAGAATACTGAACATGTATATATCATGTAAGAAACGAAGCGCCAGTCTAAATTCAATACAGGATACAGGATGCTTGGGGCTGGTGCACAGGATGATCCAGAGAGATGATATGGGGTGGGAGGTGGGAGGGGACTTCAGCATTGGGAGATTGTGTACACCTGTGGTGGATTCATGTCAATGTATGGCAAAACCAATACAGTATTGTAATGTAGAATAAAGTAAAAATAAAATTTATATAAAAAAAGAATACTCAAAACACAGTTTGATGATAGCCACAAATAGTTTTCATAAAGCTGAGATACACAGTGTAAACTCCAGCACAATGAAGTACTTAATGAATTTGTAAAAACTTAGGATCTCCCTTGCGGTTGAATGTTTCATTAGATGTTAATGAATATTTTCCTTTTACTAAATGACTGTTATAACCAAATCTCAAAACTAAAGTATAATCAGAAACATGTTTTTTGTACCCCCTTATCAACTGTTTAATAAACCCTAAGCAATTCTAAGGAGACTCAGATAATTCTTGCCTTTAGAACATTATAATCTGAAGTCTTTCATTTTGAGTTACATGGTTCCAATGGATCTACTTTGCCCTGAAAATTATAAATAAAAATGTCTAGAGTCCTAGTGCAATTATTTACGAGTTTTCCCTATGTATGAAAATAATGATTGCAATTAAAATGATATCTAACTTGGTAACATGACGCTGATGGCTTTGGTCGTGTTGTGTTCTGATTTTTTTTTCTTAGTTTCCAGTAATTTACTCCTTAGATAAACATTTAAGAAGTCCCTCATGGTAATTATATTCTAAGGGTAATCTTTATTGCTTCCTATCTCTTTTACATTAATTTAAATCAACATTATACCTGTTAAAAGTATCTATTTTAACAAAAGAAGCAGCACAAACTTTTCCTCAGTAGGAAAATACTAGAGCTGGCACAAATTCTGAAACTGGCCAATCAGTCTTCAGAGATGAAGAAACCACAGCTCTGGGATATTAAGTGAAATGCTCTATTGCCAATCAGATACTAGAAGAAATAGGATTATTAATTCTAGGTTTCTTAACTCTTGACCCAATGCTGTTGTTTTATAACCTTAAGATCAGTTTTAAATATAAACTTAGGTATACTAATGATCTTTTTCAGAATTATAGCCCCATGTTTCTCAATTTGGAAATTGTCATACATTACTACTCATCCAGTTTATTATGTACTGAGTGTGTGTTACACGCTAGAACCTGTGCAAAGTACTTGTCATAGATTAGCTCATTTATTTCTAAGAGCAATCTGGCAAGAGTATCATTGCTGTTATTATTTCTATTTGATAAAGACTCAGAGACTCCGGTAGGTGAAGTCCCCATGTTCACAGCTGCATCTTTGGTGAAAATGATGGCAGAATGAACCCAGACTGCTGGCTTTCCCAGCATGTCAACTTCCTGAATTTCTCTGGGAGGCTGAATTTAGCCACAGCTGCCCACATGTTTGTTGTGATGCCAAAAAACTGGGAATTCTGTAATTTACTCAGCTTCTATTTTTATACTACTTATTAAATAAACTTAGCAGCATAATTGGGACTCACCTTTGCCAAATTAAATGATTTTCTGGAATGATTTTTCCATGTCAAACTCCTGACTCTTTAGTGCTTTCCTGTTCTTACTTCTCACTGCCTCTTTTTCCTACCACTCTCTTGTTTTAATATATTTTACTTTGTGTTGTATGTATCTTTATATACATCTTCATATATATATATATGTACACACACATATGTAAAACATATGCATCATTACAAATAACTTTATAACCTTCCTGGAACAAAGCCAGACCCAAATAGAAAACAAATAAATAAATGATTCAATCTCAAATCACTTTAGTGAAAAGCTAGAATAATGCAGGTTAATTTTTCATGAATGAATGTAGAATAAACTGTGAGCCATTCCAGAAGCAGTTACTGAAAGAACTCAAGTATATCCAGCTACAAAATTCTGCAAGATGGAACGCATATGCATGGTTTATTTCAGGAGGAAATGGGTAGTCCACAGTCATTCACAGAGTTTCACTCTAGCAGGATAAACTGGATGGTTACTGTCTCACTAGTTAGACATCACTTTTTGATTAATTCTCTGGCTTTTTTCCTCCAAATTATTCCTAATAAGAATTTTATTTTTTAACAGAAGCATAGTTAATTTACCATGTTGCATTTCAAGTATACAACAAAGTGATTTAGTTTTATTCTTTTTCAGATTGTTTTCCATTATAGGTTATTTCAAGGTACTATGTTTAATTCTCTATGCTATACAGTGGGTCTTTGTTGGTTATCTATTATGTATATAGTAGTGTGGGCTGATTTCTAATTTATCTCTCCCCATTTGCCTTTTTTTTTTTTTTTTACTACATTAAATTGTATATCAGAAACCCTATTAAAATCACTGGTTGACTTAGGTAAAAAAAAATTAACTGTATTATATAGGAAGAACTATAAGAAAAACTATTATTATATTGGGTTTCCCTAATAGCTCAGTTAGTAAAGAATCCAGCTGCAATGCAGGAGACCCCGGTTGGATTTCTGGCTCAGGAAGATCCAATGGAGAAGGGATAGGCTCCCCACTCCAGTATTCTTTGGCTTCCCTTGTGGCTTAGCTGGTAAAGAATCTGCCTGCAATATGGGAAACCTGGGTTTGATCCCTGGGTTGGGAAGATTCCCTGGAGAAGGCTAAGGATATCCAGTCCAGTATTCTGGCCTGGAGAATTCCATGGACTGTATCATCCATGGGGTTGCAAAGAGTCGGACACGACTGAACGACTTTCACTTTCATGCCAAATAAACATTGCATTTTCTTATTAGAGATCTCTTGCGGGTACTGTCTGAACTTCTGATCTTAGTCATTTAGAACTAATATCCTTATGAATATAGAATGGCTGATTAAATTATTACATGGGTGTCACTATGAGGTGAGGTGAAGTCGCTCAGTTGTGTCCGAATCTTTGCGACCCTGTGGACTGTAACATACTCGGCTTTTCCATCCATGAGATTCTCCAGGCAAGACTATTGGAGTTGATTGCCATTGCCTTCTCCAGGGGATCTTTCCAGCCCAGGTATCGAACCCGGGTCTCCAGCATTGGAGGCAGACGCTTTAACCTCTGAGCCACCAGGGAAGCCCACTATAGCAGAATAATAAAGACATCTCATGTTTTATTATAAACAGCCTATAAAATACATATTTAATGTAACCTGTTTGTTCAGTTCAGTTCAGTCTCTCAGCCATATCTGACTCTTTGTAACCCCATGAACTGCAGTACACCAGGCTTCCCTGTCCATCACCAACTCCCAGAGCTTGCTCAAACTCATGTCCATCAAGTTGGTGATGTCATCCAACCATCTCATCCTCTGTGTCCCTTTCTCTTTCTGCCTTCAATCTTTCCCAGCTTCAGGGTGTTTTCTAAGGAGTCAGTTCTTCACATTAGGTGGCCAAAATATTGGAGTTTCAGCTTCAGCATCAGTCCTTCCAGTGAATATTCAGGACTGATTTCCTGTAGGACTGCTGGGTTTGATCTCCTTGCAGTCCAAAGGAAAGCAATTTTCTGATATTTTATTTATCTAATGATGTTAAAAATGGACTTTTATAAACTACTATCCTATTTAATTTTACCCTTGTTAAGATCTATCTAAAATAACAACATGAGTAACAAACACTTGATGCTAAAATTAACCTGTCTAGATTCCTATTATGAGATATTCTAAGGTGATTTTATACTTCATCTGAACAATTGACATATTTTTAGAATGTCTGCATACATTAGAAAATTCAGCAATATTCATTAGATTAAACTATTTTGTTGGTATTTATTTCTTAAATTCTGTCAACCAAAAAGAAAATGTAAGCCCTGCTATCCCATATTTCTGTATAGAAATTGCTTTACTTGAAATTCTATCCGTATTAAACATCTTTATAAAAGGTGACTTAACTCTATCTTTCAAAACGTATTTCAGTTTGAATAAGGACGTGTCTGTGTGTGTGCATGTGTGTTCACACTCTCTGGTGTCCAGCTGTTTACAACACCATGGACTATAGCCCGTCAGGTTCCTCTGTCCATGGGATTTCCCAGGCAAGAATACTGAAGTGGTTGCCATTTCCTCCTCCAAGGAATCTTCCTGACTCAGGGATTGAAGCCATCTCTTGCACCTCCTGCATTGGCAGGCAGATTCTCTACAACTAGTGCCACCTGAGAAGCCCTGTGTTAATTAAATTGAAATTGACTAAATCAGATGGCATTATATATTTGCTAGTGCCTTGATTTTCATCAGAAGAAGAATAAATACACGTTACTTTTAAAATACCACAGCATGCACCCATTGCTGTGGAAAGAGAAATCAAATCAGTCATTAGTTCCCTCCACATTTGGCACAAAATTCAGTAACTCCCAGAGTAAGCAGGATTAGATGCTCATTGTCAAACAAAATTGCCAATTTTGTACTACAGATTTTTTTAAATGTTCTACTCTAGAACACTAAAATGAAGAAATATGTAAAATATGCAAACATTTCATGTGCAAGTCACAGTAAGAACATAGGAAATAAACATATTCTATTGAATACTGTAGCATTACCAATTGAACTAAAAACATAATCTTTATTAACAACTGAATCAGAATTTATTATCTGTTTAAAAAGTTTTATTATCTATTGAAAAATAAATAGATAATTTATTATCTATTAAAACAGTTTTCAAACAGTCATTATTTCTCACAAGTGAGAAAAAATTGCTAACCTTTTCCCCTTTACTAATTGGACACTCTGCCTTCTCTTTTAGATGATGACAGCAGACCACAGTAGTCTTTCAGATGGTGAGGAGAAACCAATTCTGTAGTTATATTTTTAGCAGTGCTCGCCCAGGAACGTGGTTAAAAATACTGCATCAGAACTTCCTGACAGTCATAACTTCAGGGCAATTTAGGAACTACCTTCAGATCCAATCTGAAAATCAGACTTCTTGTCAAGAAGTTAAATTTTAGAAACTGGTGGCTCAGATGGTAAAGAATCTGCCTGCAATGCCAAAAACACAGGTTCAATCCCTGGGCTGGGAAGATGAGCTGGAGAAGGGAATGGTAATCTACTCCAGTATTTTTGCCTGGAGAATCCTAGAGACAGGGGAGTCTGGTGGCTACAGGCCATGGGGTCACAGAGTCATAGATGACTGAGTGATCAACACTTTAGCCACTTGCAGAACATGGGTCAGAAAAGGAGGCAGAGCAGATAATAACAGCCATGTGCATGGAAAAGAGAAGTTGCCATAGACTACTGACTAGAGCCCAAAACAAATACCACTTACAAATGTCATGACATGAAGAGTATGATTTTTTTATTTTTTTTTCTGGTGCTGGGCATGCTTTTTATTTACTCGTTTTTTTCAACTTTTTAACACATACATATCTATTTTGGGGGCTTCCCTTATGACTAAAAATAAATACACATATTAAAATGCTGACAGAAATGAGCAAATAAACATGACCAGTGTTAGGAAAAAAAAATCATTCTCTTTATGTCATGACATTTATAAGTGCTATTTGTTTTGGGCTCTAATCAACAGCCTATGGTAACCTCTCTTTTCCATGCATCTGGTTGTTATGGTCTGTCCTGTCTTTCTCTGCGGCTTCCTTTTTCTGACCCATGTACTGCTAGTGAGTAAAGTGTCTCTCAGCCATGTCTGGCTCTTCAGTTACACTGTTTCAATGGTACTGGTTTCCATTTAGAGTACAGGTAATAATTTTTCCTTTTAGGATAAATTTAAGAGGAAACGGTGAGTCAGTTGAAGGGAAAATACATAAGCAACCACACAGATGCTGTAAAAATGTGGCAAAGGGACACAAAACAAATTTTCAAAATATTGCAAATACCTAATTTTGAACCTTTCCATTAGAAATATGTGAAATACCCTGAGAAAACTTAAGAGTACAGCTTGGTAGGTTGACTAAACTGTACTTTTTAAAACCGTTTCCCCAAGTTTGGCCTGAATTCTAGTTAGGGGAAGATATAAATATGCTATTTCCACTTCTTCAGGCAGGTTCTTAGAAGTAACTATCCCTCTTCCTGCATATACAATAGATTGAATTTGTGCAGAAATCACACCTGAATCTACATGAGAGATATCTCTATGTGGTGAGCATGTAGAGATTAGAGTCAGTGGGTGGTCCTCTGCAATGGTTGGCTCTTTGACAAAAAGAGTGGAACAGGTCTGTCTTCTTCCTACAGGCTTAGATGTGACAAGGGGAAAGAGGGCTGGAAATTTCCTCCTGAACACAAAAGCAAGGAGCAAATAAATGTGAAAGGAACTTGTGCTCTTCTTGCTTAATTAGCTTCAAATACCTAAGACATTTATCACATCCCAGTCATGCAATAGAAGTAGGACAGCAAAAGGGAAATGTTGGGAAGTTTAGCAGAGCACAGCATCAGCTATTGTTAATCTGATGAACCTTTCACTTGTAACCTTTGAAAGTATGATTACTGTAAAGTGAAGCGTGCCTGAAGGAAAAAAAAATCTCTGGAAGACATTTCTAGGATTTTAAAATGTATAAGGATGGGAAACAACAAGTAACATTGTAAAACTTCATCAAATTTTTCATGGTTAACAATTATAATGAATTAAATTACATTTAGATTGACATACATCCAGTTACTTTTTAAAATAGACCAAATGTGTGCTCTTGAACGTGTTTTGAAAATTATATTTTAAAGATGCTTTGCTATATTGAGGAACTCTGTAGAAATCACTTTTAGGTATTTATATTCCTATTAATTTAGTACATTTTCTTTTTTTTTTAGTTTTTAAAAAGTAAATTTATTTATTTTAATTGGAGGTTAATTACTTTACAATATTGTTTTGGTTTTGCCATACATCAGTATGTATCCACCACAGGTATGCACATGTTCCCCATCCTGAACCCCCTCCCCTCCTCCCTCCCTGTACCATCCCTCTGGGTCATCCCAGTGCACCAGCCCCAAGCATCCTGTATCATGCATTGAACCTGGGCTAGCGACTCGTTTCATATAGATATTATATATGTTTCAATGCCATTCTCCCAAATCATCCCATCCTCTCCCTCTCCCACGGAGTCTAAAAGACTGTTTTATACATCTGTGTCTCTTTTGCTGTCTCGCATACAGGGTTATTGTTACCATCTTTCTAAATTCCCTATATATGCATTAGTATACTGTATTGGTGTTTTTCTTTCTGGCTTACTTCACTCTGTATAATAGGTTCCAATTTCATCCACCTCATTAGAACTGATTCAAATGTATTCTTTCTAATGGCTGAGTAATACTCCATTGTGTATATGTACCACAGCTTTCTTATCCATTCATCTGCTGATGGACATCTAGGTTGCTTCCATGTCCTGGCTATTATAAACATTTTCAAACTTTAGTTGTACTGTTTACATGGAGGAAGTGCTTGTAGCATTTATATCAGCAAAATATATTCTAACTACACTATTTACAGAGTCTGTGGAAAAATAAAACTGTTTAAAAAATCCTTGGAAGAGTTCTGCTTCTGGATGATATGAAACAGCTGGAGCAGACTTGCCAATTTCCCATGGACATGTATAAACCAGACATAACAGACAATACTGCTGTGCCCAAATGTGGGACAATGGGCAGCATGACAGCGACCCCTGATATAAGGGACACAAATGATGAGAGTCCAGAGTTGCCCCAGCTTTCTGTCTGGAGGTACCTGCCAGACCACATGCAGGAGGAGAAAGTAAATTTCAATATGATGGTCTTAGTGAAAGACAAGAGGGCAGAGCTCAGGGAGAGTGATGTGGTATAATTTAGAGGACATAATACCAGAGAGATTTCAGTTCTGCAAAGACAGAGCTCCCCAAAACCTGCACAAGGATCCCCTTAAGCTGGTTGCTATATACTGAGCAGAACTGTGGGAGGTCAGATAGAGTGTTCAGGGAACTGTAAAGGGAACAGTTCCCAGAGCTTGTTCAGGTCTGGAAGATGTTGCGGTCTGATACAGACTTTGGAGTCTTAATAGCACATTAGGGAAGTTCCGGATACACCTAACAGCAGTTACACTTTACTAGTATGGGCATCCCACTATTTGAGGAGGCTCCTAATGGTCTCCATGTCCTGGGACTCATGTTCTCTTTTCCTTAAATGTGAGCAGGGCACAGTGACTTGTGATAATTAGTAGAATATGGCCAAAGTGATGAGATATAACTTCTGAGATTAGATTAAAAGAGGTCTTACTTGTCTTCTCTCTAGATGGCTTGCTCTGGTGGAAGACTGAAGCATGTAACCATACCTGAAGCCAATAGTTTACATCCTTCAGATGGAGGAATAGTGCTACTGGATGAAAACTTGGATTTCTGAAAATAATACTGTTGAGAATGGTAAATGTGTGAGTAAATATAATGCTGTGTCAATATGATTCTCTCATTTTTATAAAACATAAATAATAGAAAGTGTACCGTGGAACTTGTAACATACATGTAATATGTTATAAATCCTATGTATGAAAACCAATGAAGGATGGGGGGAAATATAATTTCTATGTTGTTGAGATTTTTTTGCATTTTACCTGAAGTGATGTAACATTAACTGAAGCAAAGTGTGATAAGTTAAGAAGCATGTAGAAAACCCTAGAAAAACCATTGAAAATGAAATATAAAGTATTGCTATAAGGCAATAGAAA
>SJYC01090916.1:0-19819 GCA_006408675.1 Madoqua kirkii | reverse complement strand
TTTTTTTGTAAATGATGAAAAGATTAGTGATTATAAATAACAGCTTAACCTTTATTTTTACTTTTGGAATCCTTGGGTCAATTATCTTTTACATTTACTTTAATTTTCCTGTTGACTAATAGCTTTCATGAAATATTTCAGTAGAAATCATTGTCATATTTTATGAGTTTTTCATTCTGTATCTGTTTGTTCAAAATGATTTGGAAAAGCTTTTTTAAGAATTATTTTCTGTATGGCTTATTTCCAAAGCTATGATCTATTTTTGAATCCAAAATCCTTGAAAATACACACAAAAACACACACTTTCCCATTTTGTCTCATATGGAATTATAATCTGGAGTTACTGAGCCACCCCAAGTTTCACCTGCTATAAAATGTCCATCTTATTTTTCATCTAAATCAATCAGCAAATATTTATTCCTTGAATACATATATTTAAAGTTTTGAGCTAGGCTTTGGGAATATACTTACTTTGATTCTGAGTGAACAAATAAAACTTTCTATCAAAATAAACTTTTCTATAAAAAGTATAATCTTAAAGTAACAAGTAAAGAATCTAGAATGGGAGATTTCTAAGACATCTCTGAAAACTATAGTATTCTCTTTTCTTTTGGAAAAGAGACTGAATCAGAAACCCAAGTTTGCAATGAATAGTGACAGTATAGTTTTTGCTTAAATTTTATAAGTGGTAAGAAGATATTTCTCACCTTTACACATAAAGGATGATGGCAACATTAGTGCCCTCTAGTCACTAGCAACAACTTTTTTAATGCAAATATTCTCATCAATTATGTTTGGAAGTTGAGACCTATGGTTTCAAAGTTATAAAGTTTTATTAATTTGAATTACTTTTAATTTCCAAAATTATCCTTGGTGCACAGAAAAAATTTCAATAAACAGTAATGGGGGAAAATAATCTCACTCGAACAAACATATCACTCTGAACCCTGATACTTTTTCCAAAGTTGACCCCTTCATTGTTTGCTGTTTATTCTCATTAGGCACATAAGGCTGCTTGCCCCATATTGACTTCTGCAGAATTATAACATGTTTCTAGATTCCATCTACATGCGTTAATATATAATATTAATTTTTCTCAATCTGATTTACTGCACTCCATTTGACAGTCTCTAGGTCCACCCATGTGCCTGCAAATGATTCAGTTTTGTTCCTTTTGGATGGCTAAGCAATATTCCACTGTTTATCTGTATCATATCCACTTTATCCATTCACCTGTCAAAGTGCATTTAGGTTGCTTCCAAGTGTTGTGACTGTGCCAAGTGGTCATCACTAGTCACATGTAGATGTATACATCAATTTTAAGTTTAAATAAAATTTAAAAACTCAGGGAATATGCCCAGGAGTGAGATTGCTGGATGTTAGTTCTAGTTTTACTTTTCTAAGGAAACTCCATACAGTTCTCCAAGGTAGCTGCATCAATTTACATTCCCACCAACAGTGCCAGAGGGTTCTCTATGGAGAAAAGGGAACCCTCTAACCCCATTTTAATTGCTGCTGTTTATATTCCTTCTGGTGGAATTTCCTAAAGCATATCTACTACATTTACTGCTTTTAACCATGAAGTAATCATGCTTACTCCTTGGAAAAAAAGTTATGACCAACCTAGATAGCATATTCAAAAGCAGAGACATTACTTTGCCGACTAAGGTCTGTCTAATCAAGGCTATGGTTTTTCCTGTGGTCATGTATGGATGTGAGAGTTGGACTGTAAAGAAGGCTGAGCGCAGAAGAATTGATGCTTTTGAACTGTGGTGTTGGAGAAGATACTTGAGAGTCCCTTGGATGCAAGGAGATCCAACCAGTCCATTCTGAAGGAGATCAATCCTGGCATTTCTTTGGAAGGAATAATGCTAAAGCTGAAACTTCAGTACTGTGGCCACCTCATGCGAAGAGTTGACTCACTGGAAAAGACTCTGATGCTGGGAGGGATTGGGGACAGGAGGAGAAGGGGACGACCGAGGATGAGATGGCTGGGTGGCATCACGGACTCAATGGACGTGAGTCTGAGTGAACTCCGAGAGATGGTGATGAACAGGGAGGCCTGGCGTGCTGAGATTCATAGGGTCGCAAAGAGTCAGGCACGACTGAGCAACTGACTGAACTGAATCATTGCAAAATGGCAAAATCTTCTAACAAGGAGACACATACCTTTTTAATTTACCTGTATTACCTAGAACTTACTGCTGTTCATTTCAGTTTTTATTAAAATTATCTGCTCCCTATTTGACAGATGGCACAGCTCTGGTGCTGCTGATGTTAAGTTGCTTCAGTCATGTCCAACTATGTGCAACCTCACAGGCAGCAGCCTACCAGGCTCCCCTGTCCCTGGGATTCTCCAGCTCAGGATGTGAAAAACTACTTCTGCTAGGCCCAACTCATAAAGTACAGACTACAGTAAGCATTTAAAACCCATTAACATTGTGCCTGAGTGCCTTTTAGTCTATGCACAGGCATTTAATAATATAGCTGCTCTCAGCACAGAAGCAGTGCCCTTGTCCACAACGTTGCTCACACCTGAACTCATGGTCGGGGCCTGCCTATACAGAGAGAACAGCAGGGCATGTCTGATAAAGACCGAGCAACAAACTGTCCTATTAGAATGTCAATAAATCACTTCCCATACACATAACTGGCTGACATTGAGAATTTCATGGTTGTTTATCTTGTATGTGTGTGTGTGTTTAATAGATTTCATCCCACCACCCTGAAAAAAAAAAATTCACAGACACAGGCTGATGCAAAAGAGAAAGAATTTAAAATCAGGTGATAGTGAAGTAAGTCAAAAAGAGAAAAAACAAATATCATACATTAAAGCATATATATGGAATCCAGAAAAATGATCCAGATGATCTTATTTGCAAAGCTGAAATATAATCACAGACATAGAGAACAAATGTATGGAGCAATGTGTGTAAAGGGGTGATGAACTGGGAGAATGGAATAACATACATAGAATGTGTGCATGTGTACTAAGTCACTTCAGTTGTGTCTGACTCTATGTGACCCTAAATAGACTGTAGCCCACCAGGCTCCTCTATCCATGGGTTTTCCAGGCAAGAATACGAGAGGGGGGCCATGCTCTCCTCCAGGGGTCAAACCCACATCTCATGTCTATTGCATTGGCAGGGGGGTTATTTACCATTAGTGCCACCTGGGAAGCCCCATATATACAGGACTATGTATAAAATAACTAACTAACGAGAACCTACTGTATAGCACAGGGAACTCTATTCGTACTGTGGTGACCCGAATGGGAAGGAAGTTCAAAAGAAAAGGGATACATATATACATATGTATGACTGACTTGGGCTTTCCCAGGTGGTACTAGTGGTAAAGTAACTGCCTGGATGCAGGAGATGTAAGAGATCTGGGTTCGCCCTGGGTTGGGAAGATCCCCTGGAGGAGGGCATGGCAATCCACTCCAGTATTCTTGCCTGGAGAATCCCATGGGCTGAGGAGTCTGGAGGGCTACAATCCATAAGGTTGCAAAGCGTTGGACATGACTGAAGCGACTTAGCACACACATAGCTGATTCACTGTGTTGTAGTAGAAACTCACACAACATTATGAAGCAACTATATGCCAACAAAGATTAATTTTAAAATAAGATGTAAATGGCATCTCTCAGGTGATCCTTCCAAGTAAAGAAGATGCCCACCCTTAGGGCTGCAGGAAGCTGAGGATTTAAGACTACTTTTTTATTTAACCGCATAGATGGGAAGCTGCCAACTGGGATTGCAAAAATGTAGAAAATGCAAAAGCAGTGGATCATTTTCATCCCTAATGCCTTTGATTCTACCAGCCCACAGAAAAATCCAAGAGACTAAAAGCTAGATGAATCACTCTTTCCTCTACAATCAAAGCATTTGGGCGGTAGTGGGCGTTAAGTATCTTTCTTTAAGTACATTTGAAAGAAAGGAGGGTAGGAGTGAGGGCAATTTCTCACTGAGGTTGAAGCCACCTTTGGAGCTGCAGCTGTCAATAGAATCTGTTTTAAAATGTACTGGCAGACTTTCGACTGAGCATGCCACACCCAGACATTTAGAAGGCTTAGCAGTACCAGGGGAGATGTGATTACCAGTGGGTGATGGAAACCACTCTCTGAAAAGTATCGGTTCTTCTCTTTGATATGCATTTTGCACAGTATCCAACCAGAGTGTACACTTTAAAATTCTTGTGCCCTCATCCTTCATGATAGACTTTTATGATGTATTCAGAGTATTTTGCAGAGAATGAAATTTTGATTTGTTCTAGTTTATTGGTGGTAAAGAAAAAGTTTGCATTACAGATAAATTATGTAGTGGGAGGAGTAAGCAAATAGAGGCAAAGGCAGAATATTTTACATGCCTGTCAAGCTGAACTTAACGGTGCTAATCCAAAAGTAGCCTGGAGATTTCAGTGGGAGCTAACAGTGAACATGTAATTGCATGTGCATCACTGTCCAGGACCCTGATCTGTGTTGGCATCGCCTGAAAATCACATTGTGGGAACAGCCCCATCAGGGACACTGCTACTGAGAACAAAGGGGAATCCAAAAGGTGGGGAACCATGTGATGTCTCATCAGTCTCCCATTTGGAGACATGTCAATTTCCATCACTCATTTGCTGAAGTCAGTTGTGTGACCAAGCGTGAAGTCAGTGATGTTGAAAGGTCTAATCTTAGGGAATCCTGTAAGAGGAACAGCAGGTATTTGAACATGTAACATTACACTGGCCAGAGCACAGCTGTTGGAGCCTCACAGACTCAAATTTAAATCACAGGTCAGCAACTTGTGCCAGAGGACATGAACTCCCTGGGTCTCAGTCTTTATTCTGTTTATGGTACTTATTTTACAGAGTCATTATAATATTTAAACAAGATACTGCACATAAAATACATAGCACAGTGTTTAACACTTGTAAGCAGACAGAATTAGCTATTAATATAGTCAAGTTCTGTTCAGTGTTTTTTTTTTTTATTTCTTTGCTATGAGTGCTAAGTTGCTTCAGTTGTGTCCAACTCTTTGTGACCCCATGGACTGTAGCCTGCCAGGCTTCTCTGTTCATGGAATTCTCCAGGCAAGAATAGTGGAGTATAGGTAGTCATTCTTTCTCCAGGGGATCTTCCTGACCCAGGGATTGAACCTGGGTCTCCTGTATTGCAGGTGAATCCTTTACCTTCTAAGCCACCAAGGAAGCCCTTTGATTTCTTTAATGCTATAATAAAAGTCTTTAATATATTTGAAAAATAATTTCTCTGAATATTCCCAAATTGCTAATGGAAACTAGTAGAAGACATTCATTTCAAATCCTCAGTAGCAACTCAGATAACACTTTGCTCTTCTTCATATTTTATCAGGGACAGAGGAAGCAGTCTAGAAATGTATACTATGCAATGTACTTTTAAAACAAACTCCAGAGGCAAATTTTAATTAATTAATTATAATATATTCTAATTTTAAAGTAGCTGTGACCACACAAATTTATTTTACACCTCTATAAAAATTTTTTATTAAGGCATTTATTTTTATTCATCTGTCCCCAAATATCTGAAATACATTTTTTAATTTGGATTTTATTTCCAATTCAAATTTGGCCCTACAGCACCACTATTGAAAAAAAAATTTCAAAAATGAGCATATGCTGAAAAGACACAGAATGCACCTAGATGTTTTACTCAAACTCACAGAATTAGTTCTAGAAACTAATTTTGTCAAATGGTAAAATTTCAATGATCAACATTCATAAGGTTTCTGAATTTAACTAATTCAAACAATTGAAAAGTCTTTGTCTGAAATATTAAAAGTTATGGTAGTAATAAAGGTGACAGAAAATGGAGTATCTTTAAAATCCAAAAAACATTATTATTCTCACATTTAAAATTCATAAGCAAAATTTTCATAAAAACCGGCATTTCTTTCTGATGATATCTAAGTTAGAATCTGGCCTCATATCAAAGTCATTGCCCAAATGTTTAATGTGGAAAAATTTATAGATTGAAATAAGGCATATATGATACTAATAAGGGCTTCCCTAATAACTCAGATGGTAGGAATCCGCCTGCAATGCAGGAGACCTGGGTACAATCCCTGGGTTGGGAGGATCTCCTGGAGGAGGGCTTGGCTACCCACCCCAATATTCTTGCCTGAAAAATTCCATGGACAAAGGAGCCTGGCAGGCTACAGTTGATGGGGTCACAAACAGTCTGACATGACTGAGAGACTAAGCAGAAATACCAATGAATAAAACAATCTTTCTTAAAAGAAACTTTTGACAGCTTTTGAACCTCTTCATAAACAAAATAACAATCAAACAGAAAATAAAGTTTTAGTTTACCTATGGAAAAACAGAAATCAAAACAAAGCTAAATAATTTACTAAAACACCAAGGTGACAGTCTTACTCAGATCAAAACCATTCAGTTACTCAAGTTTGAGAAACTTAGTTTCAAATTCACAACTTTTGATATTTAGGGTGTTTTGCCAACTAAGGTCTGTCTAGTCAAGGCTATGATTTTTCCAGTAGTCATGTATGGATGTGAGAGTTGGACTGTGAAGAAAGCTGAGCACCAAAGAATTGATGCTTTTGAACCGTGGTGTTGGAGAAGACTCTTGAGAGTCCCTTGGACTGCAAGACGATCCAACCAGTCCATTCTGAAGGAGATCAGCCCTGGGATTTCTTTGGAAGGAATGATGCTAAAGCTGAAACTCCAGTACTTTGGCCACCTCATGCGAAGAGTTGACTCATTGGAAGGGAGGGACTCATGCTGGGAGGGATTGGGGGCAGGAGGAGAAGGGGACGACAGAGGAGGCTGGATGGCATCACTGACTCGATGGATGTGAGTCTGAGTGAACTCTGGGAGTTGGTGATGGACAGAGAGGCCCGGCGGCTGAGATTCATGGGATCGCAAAGAGTTGGACACGACTGAGTGACTGAACTGAACTGAAGTCACCTCTTCTGCTCTGTGGTGTCCCTCTTCCTATGGCAACATCTGTCTCCAATCCTTTTTGGTATCTCAGTTTGAATGTGATCACCTTCCATAGGTCACTTCTGAGGGATATTCCTGCATCAGCAAAGTTGCGTGATACAGACCCCTATGCAAATATTCCACAGACTAGGTTTTCCCTCCCCCCACCACCCCAGCCCAGTGCCCTGGACTCCCCTCTCTCTATCTCTTTCCTGACTTCATCCCTGTTCCGTTTTCCTCTCTTATTCTTATCAGCATATCTCTTTTCTATTTATCTTTTGATATGAGAAATGAAGTTAAGTCAGAGAGATCCTTTGGCATGAGATGAGAGAGTTAAGAGAATTACCTGTAATAGTCACAGGAACACATAGGAAGAAAGCACAGAAACCATCTCGTCACAAAACACAGTGTGTAATTAGCCAACATCATCCATTCATTACTTTATTCAGCTTTCCTATAGCATGGTGGTGGGGAGTGGATAGCATTTACTTTTTAGATTACTTTCTCCCCTCAAAGTAAAAATAAATAAAATCATGAAAGAGTGGTCAAACTTCCATGTATCTGACTTATTGATTTTCCAGATTTATGCTGGGATCTGGCCACACAAATGTGAATTAAGTATGACCTAATAAGAGACCTCTTTTTACTTCAAGAGAGACAAACGGAAACACAGCTACCATAATGAATGTACAAACCATTATAAGGGAAGAATGAAAAAGATCATGGGAACAGAAGAGGAATGACTCATTTCCAGAATATTGATGTGGGTTTTTGTAGCAGTGGATGCAAGGCTTATTTTCCCCTTATTTGGATGGTCTGGTTTTATAAGTCATTCATTAGTTGTAAAAATAATTTTTGATTTGGAAATAGAATGGTTTCTCTCCTCATAGATCCTATATTTTAGTGGACATATACAGTCATACAGCAGATAAAAAATTAGATATATATCATACTACTTGGTGCTGAGTGCTACGGAGAAAATTAAAACAAAAAAAGTAGCTAAGAAATGCTTATGTGTGTCCACGGGGGATTGCATTCCAGGCAGAATAAAGGCAAGCATGCCCTAAACTAGGAGCACCAAGGCTGGGTGCCTGAAGCAGAGATGCTGATGACTGAGAACAGAAGGAAATGAGGTCACAGAGCTCATGGTTACCAGACTGGAGAGAGCCCTGGTGACTATAGTGAAGAATTTAGCTCTCCCTTTGAGAAAGATGGAAATTCCTGAGAGAGTTTGAACATTGGTTAACATCATCTGATGACTATCAACAGGATCACTTCAGTTTGCTCTGTGGAGGATAGACTGATGGAGGGGTGGTGCAGGGAGGGAGTAAGCAGGGAGTCAGAGGTCATGGCAATAATCCTGATCGGAGATGATGGTGTTACTAGAGGGTGGGTTGCTTTATCATCCTAGAAAGATGGCAGAGATGACTCATGGAAGCCAAGAAAGCAAAGTGTAGATTTATTAAGTGCCAGGGTCCAGCCCTGGTAGATCCAGGGTGATTCGAAGGTGGGGATGGAGTACAGATATAGAGGGTGATAAGAGGCGGAGAGTGTAGTAGGAAAGTTAGTGGAGAAAAAGAGAATGAATAACTTGGTTCACATGGAATGGCATCCATGGTCCAGATGGGAATTCAGCCAGAAAAACGGGAAATAAGAAAGAACGACATGGAGGAGTCAGTCTTTCCAGGAACTGATCCCATTTCTTTATTTTTCAGGTTTGTTTTTATACCTTTTGTTATACATAGGGATGAATACAGAGTCACGCGGGGGTCAGCAGACCTGACCCTTGTCACAATCAGGTGCTTCATATAAAATTATACAAAGTCCTTATGAGTTTTTACATCATCTTTTGACCATGAGGTCTGCTGACATTTTATGGCCCTTTCTGATACCGGTCAGTTAACCAGAAAACTTATTTTTCCAGGGGTGATTTTTTCTTAAATCAGGTGCCACCCTCCAAATAAAGTTGCATTCCTATTGGGTGAGGGTGTAGTGAGTTACAATCAAGAAAGGAATTTACTTAACCCAAGGTTTAACATGATTAATCTTAAAGGTTAATACTTATTTCTCCTATATGCTAGTTATGTTCATTATAAGGGCAGGGAATATGGAGATTTAGCAGCAAGCATCAGCCCAACAAATGAAAATTCTTTCACCAATGTTCCCCTTAAGATCTACTTAGTCTTAAGATAGTGGTAAGTCTACATTTTTGCATAGCAAGGACACAGTGATTTATAACAAAGTACAGTGATCTGTTACAAAAGAGAAAATTCATTAACTCAAAAAGTCTAGTATTGCTAACATCAAAAACTACTATATTTCCTTTTCTATATTCCAAATACATTGATTAAGGTATTCCCAGGTGCCTAAGGATATGGAGGCCTGGTGGCAATCAAATGAGAAAAGCCCTATGTTAATATTCCAAACTAAGTGTGCTGTTTATGGTTGAGAGGTTGTTGCAGCAGAGAGGTTTGACCTGAGACACCCTTGTCACACCCAGGGCAGGAAATTAGCAGTAATTATTGACAGGACAAATGAAAAAACCCTTCACCAATATAATTCCTAATCAACCCACTAATACTATACTAATAATCTTCTAACTTCTCGAAAGAGTCTGTGTTTAGAAAGTTTTAAAGCATCTCATGTCTCTCACAGTTGAGAGGCTGTAAACAATCACATGCGGCTGGACGAACCTGATCAGGCAGGCCAGAGAACCTTCAGAGTTCATAAGTTGAAACAGTCTTGTCACGCCCAGGAATTTTTATTAACTGGAGCTGCAAGTTAACTCCTTCTTCGAGAGAAATGGTTATGAGGGAGAGCTCCCCGTAAAGTACTCTGGTTTTGGGGTAGATGCTCGGGAACAGGGAATTTCCTGAGGCTTGATCACACCTTTGTGTATGCCAAGCATCCTTCCTCATGACCTTTGCCATGGGCGAAGTTCCTCAAGTGGGCCCCCAGCAATTAAGTAACAGTACACTCCTTAAGTAACAGTACACTCCTAGGAAGGAGAGAGGGCAGACTCAGATGAGCAGCTGCCTCGAGTGCCCTTGGGAGCTGGTTACAAGGGGTGTGAAAATGATTGGGCAGGGCAGAATATGCACGGAGGAGGGAGGGGTTTGGGATCATTTCCTGATTTCCATTCCAGCTCAACCTTAGTGAGGGGTGGCGGGGCTTTTGTTCTTCTTTGGTTTTGAGGGAAGTGTCATGGCATTGATGCTTGATGGATATTTCATGTATATATCATTTTTCTTGGAGTATAGTTGCTTTACAAATGAAACCTAGTTAAAAGCTTTTGCATAGCAAAGGAAACCATGAATAAGACAAAAGGACACCCCTCAGAGTGGGAGAAAATATTTGATAGGTAATTCTTGTTTGCAAGGCTAATTTTATTGCAATAAGGGCTAAAGGTAACAATTGGATTCTATTAACTCCCACCTTTTGCCACTGTTGACTTAGAAAATACACAATGTGAGAGTTGCAAGTGGAGTTTTATTTAGAGCAAAATGAGGTCTGCAACCAGGGAAACAGCACCTGAGAGAGCCCTGAGAAACGTGCATTGAAGAGAAAAAAACAAAAAGGAATGAGTACTTTTCTTTCCCTTTCTCCAGAACAAATAAGATAAAGAGAACAGTGAGCAGGCCTCAAGATTACTAGGTTTTTTTTTTACTTTAACTCTTTTTACTTTTAACTTTTTTACTCCTAACAAAGGCAGTGGCACCCCACTCCAGTACTCTTGCCTGGAAAATCCCATAGACGGAGGAGCCTGGGAGGCTGCAGTCCATGGGGTTGCGAAAAGTCAGACATAGCTGAGTGACTTCACTTTCACTTTTCACTTTCATGCATTGGAGAAAGAAATGGCAACCCACTTCAGTGTCCATGCCTTGAGAATCCCAGGGACTGGGGAGCCTGGTAGGCTGCCGTCTATGGGGTCACACAGAGTCGGACACGACTGATGAGACTTAGCACCAGCAGCAGCTCCATGTCTGTAATTAAGTTTGTTTTTCTGCCCCCTAACTCTGCAGGAGCTATACTTCACACTTATTTTCCTTTGACTCTATGCTAAATACATGTTGTGCCTGATGTTTACCCTTGTAATATCCTTTCCTTTGTAGTTACATATCAGAAGAAGGCCACAGAGCCACCGAATTTCTAGACTCAATTACTGGGTTACTGATGCCAGCCTTTGACTCTCTTTGAAATAATGCAAGAGGAAGAAATCAAGATCCTAACACCTTTGTTCCTCATCAGTGACTCCTCACTACAAGTTCATCTTATATAATCCCCTAGACACCTCATGGAGCAGGGGCACAGTTCCTGAGGCATAAGCCTACTGTGTTCCCTGCTCTGCTGGCCCAATATTAAAGCCACCCTTCTATTTCCTCAAAACTCTGTGTCTGCATTTTTTATTCAGCTGCAGTGGGCAGAGAAAGCCAAGATTTTGGCCAGCAATAATACTGCACCAAAGAGGAAAAGGGGAAGGCCAGAAAATATGATTTTTGGTGAAGGGGGAATACATTCCCTCAAGCACTTATTTTTCCAGAAGGTTTCTATGAGTCTCCTGAAACCTTTGCTGGTCACAAGGAACAGTTATCATCAGGAGGGATTTCAGTGCTTTGCTAGATATGGGGAGTATAAGAAATGGGCTCATAAAATCAACTCCTGAGAATATCTGACTATCTAAAGCCTTGACCTGCCAGTTTTTTCCCAAGCACAGAATACCTCATTTCTGATCTGTACCTTGAGCTCTTTTCAGGGGATATTGAAGGTCATCAGCTATAACAGCACATGATTTAATTCTTGTAGAGGCAGATGGCAAGTGCCAATGGCTAGTGCCAATTTGTAGTTGACATGGACTTTGTTTGCCCCCAAAACCCACTGTTGCCTCCAGATGTGTGGTTTCCTGTCTCCTGATCCATACCTTCTTTCTTGGCTCAGACCTAGCTATTTGCCTGCTCTAACAAAGTTGACTTGGATCATGATGGAAACAGGGCAGATAGTGAGCAAATCTTGCATTCTGAATATACCCTAAAGCTATTAATATTCAATTAAATTAATATTTTGATGATATACTTCTCTGGCATATAAATGTAATGATAGTTGATCTAATGAAGTCAATCCACACTGTCAATTTCAGCACTTAGAAACTGTTGACTAGAAAACAGTCATAACCTGAAAATAGTTGCTTTTCAGTGGGAATTCTTAGGACTTCAAGCCCAGGAGGCAGCATTTCAAGTAGCCCTGAGAAACTGTTCCAAGAAGTTGGGAGAAGCAGTCAGGTTATATAGAATTTTGCAACAAAGGGGGCAGATAGTTTGAGACATTAAAGATTATTATTAGTTAAGGAAACTAATATATGTCAAGTTAAGGAATTTAGTGCTCTCTTATGTATGGGAAGATGCAAGTGTCTGGGTTCACTGAAGTCATTTCTTTCATATGCTTACATCCCTTGCCTGTGTGGAGTGGCTGTAGCCTGATAGCAGGTATTCTTTGCCTTCGTGAATTCCCTTAGGGCTCACTGGCTCACAAAGGAGGGCGATTGTCACTGATGGCTGTCAGTAATCCTTAAGTTCCTTGCTTACCATAGGGAGTGACAGGTGGCACTGTTCTTCCTGAGCTCAGAAATTCACATTTTGAGGGCTCAATAGCTGTGACACACTTGTTTACTGATGTGGCAGGGGATATTCCATTTCACAGTATTTAACTGTTTTTAATGACCAAGCCAGACTGATATAACATGTAAATCAACCCCAAATTCCATATTTGATCTGTCCTATGTATTCACAGGGCTTCCCTGGTGGTTCAGAGGTTAAAGTGTCTGCCTGGAATGCAGGAGACCCAGGTTCAATCCCTGGGTCTGGAAGGGAAAACTCTAATATTCTGACCTCAGAGAGCAGGCATGCATAGTCAGGAGTTTATCTAGTGAGAATCAAAACCATTTATACTGAGAGAACAGACATATACTTACTGTTTGACTATATCTTTCTACAGTATACCTCCATTTACCACTGTTTTTATCAACGTGACTGCCCTTGCAGAAAATAGTTGCCCAGGAAAATAAATACTGCACAAAAAGATAGCATTAAACTATTCACCAAGATTCTCCATAAAACTCTCACCTTCAATTTTCATCCAGCTGTTGCAGTCCTCCACTGTTAGATCAGGATCCTTTCCATTCTAATTAAAACACCTACATTCAAAGACCTATTTTAAATATAAAAGGCCTTTAAACACAAATAGCCCAATGTTTTCACACCCTTCTGAGATGCTACTAATCTCTGAATACAGTGTTCTCCCTTATTGTAGAAAGTAGTTATAAACACTTTTTCTTACTAACAAATGATTTTGGTGGTGTTTTCAGGGGACCAGTATCCAACAATGTTTTACCTGATAATAGTGGTGTGCTGTGCTTAGTCACTCAGTCGTCTCTGACTCTTTATGACCCCATGGGCTGTAGCCCACCAGGCACCTCTGTCCATGGGGATTCTCCAGGCAAGAATACTGGAGTGGGTTGCCATGCTCTTCTCCAGGGGATATTCCCAACCCAGGGATTGAATTCAGGTCTCCCACATTGCAGGTGGATTCTTTACTGCTGGGCCACCAGGGAAATCCTTGGTAATAATGGAGGTGGTGCAAAGAAAACCTTTATAATTTTTTGACTCGCTGACGGACTTTTACAGCTAAAATCCATTGTACAATTATAAAAAAAAATTATGAGAACACCATTGAGATATTTGGGTCATGGGTGTCATATAATCTAATAGCTTTTCTATAGGATCCCTTTAGCTGCTCTTTTGTGAGTAGCCTGATGGATGCAGTGTGAAATTTGTGGCCTGATCGAAGAGAAAGATAGGGCTCTCATGCACTAATATGGGGAAGAGTGATGAGGGGCAAATGTGGGCAAAGAGTAGAAGTTCCATCTTAGACCTGTAACATGTAAGACATAGACTTGACATACAAGTGGAGAAACTGAGCAGGCAGTTGGAAATTGGAGTCTGAGCAGAGATATTGGGGTGGACATAAGCTTTGATATTTGAACATATGACACTGCTGCTTCTTTTTCTTTTCCTTTTCCCCCTGATATTTATATTTACTATCGTTGTTGTTTGGTCACTGAGTCATGTCTGACTCTTCCTGACCCCCTGGACTGTAGCACACCAGGCCTTCCTATCCTTCACTTTCTCTTGGAGTTTGCTCGAGTTCATGTCCATTGAATTGGTGATGCCATCCAATCATTTCATCTTCACCCTCTGTAGCCCAATCATTTCATCTTCACCCTCTGTCGCCCTCTTCTCCTTCTGCCTTCAATCTTTCCCAGCATTAAGGTCTTTTCCAATGAGTCAGCTGTTTGCATCCGGTGGCCAAAGTGTATATATATATATGTGTGTGTGTGTGTGTGTGTGTGTGTGTGTGTGTGTGTATGTGTATATATATATATATGTGTGTGTGTGTGTGTGAGAAAAATTAAGAATAAGGAGAAAATAATAAATAACATTTAAAATTATCACATTTATTTTTATTAGTCATACCCAAACTTCTTTGGTCTTTAAGTATTATTTAAATGGTTCAATATATTGATAAGCTTTACCCTTTGTTTTTAATGATATTTTGAAGTTGTGGTTCTAAGTTCAATATATTTTAATATTTCATTTTAAAGCAATGGCTTACTTAACAGAATAAGATCTAGCTGTCAAAGCCAAAAATTGGCTTTACGTGCCAATTATAATATACATTTTTCTACTCTAATTATGAAAGGTGTTTGGTTGAGATTAGCTACAAATTTTCTATCCTAACTGATCTTGACAGATTGTTCTTGTGTACAAGGCACTGCATCTTTATATTTTAAGCAAATGACTCAAAGTTCAATAAGGCTCTCCATTTGGAGAATTTGGAACTGATTGGGAACTTCTATTTTCATGTTTTAATATAAAATATTAAAGTGTATGTAAATGATGCACTTTAGCTATAAAATATCATAGTGAGAGAAACTTTAACAAATACCAGATTTCAATGGCGTATCTTTCAAAATAAAGCTACTTTCTCATTTATCATTAAAATATCATTTTTATCTTAAGGGCACAGCAAAGGTTGCATTTAAAAGAAAATCTGCTGGCTAGTACGCCACTGAAAAGTTACTGTCACCAAAAATTCAGTACATTTGGGACACTTATCCTTTTACAAGAAAAATGCTAACGTATCTTTAGGCTTGACAGCTCTTTTAAGTACCTTGTCTTGACACAAACTGTGAACTTCTGAACAGTACAAAAACAAGTCAGGTCATTTCACCTCTTAGGTCACTGTCTTGTAAAACTTAAGGATTTAAGCTATTTTTTCAACCAATCTAACAAGGTACATATAAAGTATTATATTTTAAGTTTTACTAAAGTTAAATTAAAAAGTGGTAGTAGCACCATGAGCATCTCCACCTTATAGAACTCCCAGTCTGCTCTTAGAATCCCTGAACTTTGCAAATGAGCCTGTAGGCTAGTGAGGACACTAATATTATTCTATATCAAATATTAATGTAGCTTGGTTGTTAAATCATTTAAAATTATTTTGGTAGAAAATAAACTTTCCAATGTTTTTCCACACTAATTAGTCATTTTATGCACCCTTTAGGGCTTGCAACACATTTTGGAGACCATTGCTTAAAATATATGGAAAGAGACTTGTTGGTATTTCATGAAAGATAAATTTGAATGCTTAGTATATTAGTGATGGTCCCTTTGTTTTTCAGCTAAAGAAATCAGATTTAGCTATCATAAAATAATTTATTAGAGAAGATATTTTAACAGCTCATTGAAATCATGGGAAAGTTTTCAAGTAAACTTCAATAATGGGGCCCAGAATGAGTGATTATAGACTTTCTTTTGTCACAATCGTATAAATGTTACTTCACTACTCACAGGATCTTGCCCCAATAACTTTGTTCAGAAATCCAAGTTCCTGAGAATAGAACTGAGATTGCCCAACTTGGATGTTGTATGGATGTTTGGTCCAATCTTTTATGGGTGGAAAAGAAAGTCAGATAGTATAAAATAGTTTCATAGGAGATGTGGAGAGCAGATCTCAGAGACAAAGGGCTGGCTGATGAAGCCAGATTACAACTTCTATATCAAAGATTGGACATGGTAATGCACAGGACAGGTGTGGGAAAAAAAGAATATGGGCTGGCCAGAGAATAATCTTCCTAAAGCTCAACAATAGAAATAATCAAGACTAAACAAAGAAATATCATGTGATCCAACAATCCCAATACAGGACATATACACAAACAATTTCATAGTTCCAAAAGACAAATGCACTCAATGTTCATTGCAGCACTATTCACAATAGACAGGGCACAAAAGCAGCCTAAATGTCCATCAACAGAGGAAGGGAAAAAGAAGATATGTGGTCCATATATACAATGGAATATTACTCAGCCACAAAAAGGAAGGAAATTGTATCATTTGCAGAGATGTGGATAGACCTAGAGACTGTGATACAGAGTGATGTAAATCAGAAAAAGGAAAAGAAATACTATATATTAACACATGTGGAATATAGAAAAAGAGTATAGATGATATTATTTGCCAAGCAGAAATAGAATCAGAGGCGTAGAGAACAAATTTATGGTTATCAAGGGGACAGGGGCTGTAGGATTAATTGGGAGATTGGGATTGACACATATGCACTACTGACACTATATATAAAATAGATAACCAATGGGAACCTACTGTATACCTCAGGGAACTCTACTCAGTGCTCTGTGGTCACCTAAATAAGAAAGAAATCCAAAAATGTAAGGACATAGCTATATGTATAACTGATTCACTTTGCTATACAGCAGAAACTGGCATAGCAGTGTAAATCAACTATACTCCAATAAAATTAATTAAAAAAAAAGACTGATAGGATCAGCTGGCTGAATTTAGTGGGGTTAAAGAACAGGTCTGGAAAAGTAACATTTATATTGAAGATGTAAGAGGATTTTGGAAGGACCTTTTGAGAAACAGCATGATACAGCAGTCAGAATCTTAATGGGAAAAAACTGAAGGAGCAACTGAAGAGAATAATGAGATGATTTAGAAAAGTGTGAGCAGGATTAAGGGAAAGCCACTTGGAACTAGCAACACTAGACCTGGAGAAGCAGAAGTGGTGGCCAGAATTTGAAGAGAGTTGGAGTTGCTGAGAGCGGCATTCTATAAAGGCTGTGTCCTTTCCTTAGGGAAGTACATCTCCCAGCAGCCTGCAGCCTGCAGGTGGTGCGTGTTAGTTACTCAGGTGTGCCTGACTCTTTGTGACACACTGGACTGTAGCCCAGCAGACTCCTCTGTCTCCAGAATTCTCTGGGCAAGAACATTGCAGTGGGTAGCCATTCCCTTCTTTGGGATCTTCCCAACCCAGGGATCAACCCCCGGTCTCCTTCACTGCAGGCAGATTCGTTACTATTTGAGCCACCAGAGAAGCCCACCAGCAGGTGGCCAGAGTGACAAGTGTACTTACCTCTCTATCCTCCTACTTTCTGACTTTCTGTTGGAGACTCTCTGGGAAGAACTCAAAGAAAAGTTAGAAAATGTGGTTTACTGGTTGGTGCTGTCTACACAGGTTGGCATCTATGGACCCAGAGAAGAGTGTAGAATGTGTAGAAATGAATGCAAAGGGGAAAATAAAGAATATCCCATCCCAGTGATCAAAGCACTGGTTTAGAAAAATAATGCTTTAGAATTGATTAAGGAGCATTGCTTTCCTGGTGCCTCAGTCAATAAAGATTTCTCCTGCAATGCAGGAGATTCAGTAGCTTATTGGATATGGTAAAGGTCATAAAGACAGAAAAGTCCAGAAAGCACAAAGTCCCAGCCCCCAGACAGGAATAAACTAGAAGGTATATTGTGAGTCTGTGAACGTGTTGTGCAGAAAGGGTGGTGAGAGACAGCCCAATAAAGTGACCTCCAAAATCATTTCTGAGAATAAGAGAAACACGGTTGGATGATTCAAAGGATCTTGGATTTCTGCACCAATTTGTCAACAAGCAGGGTATACAATGCCATCTAATCATCCTAGGACTTACCTTGGTTTTAATTTTCCCTGCCCAGCTCTTTGAGAATACACCCAATTTGATTCCATTTAGCAAAATGTCCTACAGTATTTTCTAAAAATGAGAATTATTTTCTTGAAGACATGTAAGTGGTACCCCATAAGAGAATAAATGGCATAACATGAATATCTTTTCTTATACTGCAGATTCAGTCTAAATGATACTTTATTTTTTGAAACTCATTTTAATTGTAAGAATGGATTTAAAATTTTTATTACATCATTTTTACAAGATTATTCTTGATTTATATTAAACACCTCTTGGGTGTGATATACTGAATGTGGGAAAATTATATTTTAGATATGCCAGGCAATTAAGTCCAGTTTTTTTTTTAATTTACAATAATTCCAAGAGAATTAGATTTGTTTTGGAACTTCTCCTTAGATTTGCACAATTGAATCCACATGGTGAAGTTATCTTTTAAAACTGGTTGGGTAGCAGCTGGGAGGAAAATGAGAACATCCTTATATGATACTGTTGAATGTCACCAGGACTGTGGGGGAAGGAGAACGCTTTTTAATATTTCTTGAGCTTTTCAAAGATGCTCCAAGTATCACTGAAGTTTCTCTTACAAAAACACCATTAAACCAAAATTAAAGACCCTATACATTCCAATAATAGCTGGATGGTTCTGAATAACATATTTGCCAGCTGAAAAGTACCTCTGAATAGCTCAGGCTCTGCTGGAAGTCTTGTTCTCCCAGCCCATTAGGCTTATGCATTAGAGCACAGCCAGCCACAGCTGCCTGACTTGTCCCATTGTGCTCAAGGACTAGAAAGTGATAAGGTTAATGAGACTTTGTATTGATGCCATACCATTCAGAGCAGAGCCAGACCATGTAAGCACTGCCTTACATGTTCTCCAGTGATTTTAAGTGTTAATGAGCTTACAACAGTGCTTAAGGAGAAAGGGGCTAATTTTGATAGAAATATTACCCTTGAGGAAAAAGTGCTTTTTCTATTGAGACTCTCAATGTTATCATTCATTAACTGTTGTTAATGCACAGAAATGATCCCTCCGAATTTCCCAAGAGGAAGACAACTAATCCAACTTCAAGTCATCTATGACCCCTAAAGAGATAATGTCCAAAATGTTAGAAAGTATTGGGTTTGGGGATACTGCTTTAATAGGACTCACATAAATATTTTAATGTTGTGATTCTCAACCCTGACTGGATGGTCATTGAAAGCATATGGGTAGCTTTTTTAAAAAAAATTGCAAATATATATATCTCGTTCTTAAAGATTCAGAAAGTCCAAGTATCTGTGCCATTGGTCTAATAGTTTGTACTATGTTGATAAAAAAAAAAAGATAATGCTTATAAAGGTGCATTGAACTATTTAAATCACATGGCCAGGGGAAGAGTTATAATTCTTCTCAAGCCCGCAGCGTTCCAAGGCTCCCATGGGTCACCACACCTTAATTCTGCCCTCCACTACCAACTCCTGAACCAGATAAATTCCTGGGAAGTTTAGTGGGCTTGTATTAAGGGTGTGGATTTAGAAAGTACATAGATTTTAAATTATTATTGTATGACTTTTTAAATTGAACATTTCCAACTTGACAGCATATGCATGCCTCCAAGATCACCTCGGGAGTAGTAGTGATGAGTAAGCCACCAGCAGTAGGTGGTGCTAAGAAGATTTGTTAAGGACTCCCTACTCTGGGCACTCTTGCAGGGACTCTGCAGTTATTACTGTCACCAAACTCAGGTCCGGCTGCTCATCACTTGAAAGCCAGTATTGGAGAGACAAGTGCTGATAGGAACAGAAAGA
>SJYC01090915.1:0-15055 GCA_006408675.1 Madoqua kirkii | reverse complement strand
TGCAGGCAGATTCGTTACTATTTGAGCCACCAGAGAAGCCCACCAGCAGGTGGCCAGAGTGACAAGTGTACTTACCTCTCTATCCTCCTACTTTCTGACTTTCTGTTGGAGACTCTCTGGGAAGAACTCAAAGAAAAGTTAGAAAATGTGGTTTACTGGTTGGTGCTGTCTACACAGGTTGGCATCTATGGACCCAGAGAAGAGTGTAGAATGTGTAGAAATGAATGCAAAGGGGAAAATAAAGAATATCCCATCCCAGTGATCAAAGCACTGGTTTAGAAAAATAATGCTTTAGAATTGATTAAGGAGCATTGCTTTCCTGGTGCCTCAGTCAATAAAGATTTCTCCTGCAATGCAGGAGATTCAGTAGCTTATTGGATATGGTAAAGGTCATAAAGACAGAAAAGTCCAGAAAGCACAAAGTCCCAGCCCCCAGACAGGAATAAACTAGAAGGTATATTGTGAGTCTGTGAACGTGTTGTGCAGGAAAGGGTGGTGAGAGACAGCCCAATAAAGTGACCTCCAAAATCATTTCTGAGAATAAGAGAAACACGGTTGGATGATTCAAAGGATCTTGGATTTCTGCACCAATTTGTCAACAAGCAGGGTATACAATGCCATCTAATCATCCTAGGACTTACCTTGGTTTTAATTTTCCCTGCCCAGCTCTTTGAGAATACACCCAATTTGATTCCATTTAGCAAAATGTCCTACAGTATTTTCTAAAAATGAGAATTATTTTCTTGAAGACATGTTAGTGGTACCCCATAAGAGAATAAATGGCATAACATGAATATCTTTTCTTATACTGCAGATTCAGTCTAAATGATACTTTATTTTTTGAAAATCATTTTAATTGTAAGAATGGATTTAAAATTTTTATTACATCATTTTTACAAGATTATTCTTGATTTATATTAAACACCTCTTGGGTGTGATATACTGAATGTGGGAAAATTATATTTTAGATATCCCAGGCAATTAAGTCCAGTTTTTTTTTAAATTTACAATAATTCCAAGAGAATTAGATTTGTTTTGGAACTTCTCCTTAGATTTGCACAATTGAATCCACATGGTGAAGTTATCTTTTAAAACTGGTTGGGTAGCAGCTGGGAGGAAAATGAGAACATCCTTATATGATACTGTTGAATGTCACCAGGACTGTGGGGGAAGGAGAACGCTTTTTAATATTTCTTGAGCTTTTCAAAGATGCTCCAAGTATCACTGAAGTTTCTCTTACAAAAACACCATTAAACCAAAATTAAAGACCCTATACATTCCAATAATAGCTGGATGGTTCTGAATAACATATTTGCCAGCTGAAAAGTACCTCTGAATAGCTCAGGCCTGCTGGAAGTCTTGTTCTCCCAGCCCATTAGGCTTATGCATTAGAGCACAGCCAGCCACAGCTGCCTGACTTGTCCCATTGTGCTCAAGGACTAGAAAGTGATAAGGTTAATGAGACTTTGTATTGATGCCATACCATTCAGAGCAGAGCCAGACCATGTAAGCACTGCCTTACATGTTCTCCAGTGATTTTAAGTGTTAATGAGCTTACAACAGTGCTTAAGGAGAAAGGGGCTAATTTTGATAGAAATATTACCCTTGAGGAAAAAGTGCTTTTTCTATTGAGACTCTCAATGTTATCATTCATTAACTGTTGTTAATGCACAGAAATGATCCCTCCGAATTTCCCAAGAGGAAGACAACTAATCCAACTTCAAGTCATCTATGACCCCTAAAGAGATAATGTCCAAAATGTTAGAAAGTATTGGGTTTGGGGATACTGCTTTAATAGGACTCACATAAATATTTTAATGTTGTGATTCTCAACCCTGACTGGATGGTCATTGAAAGCATATGGGTAGCTTTTTTAAAAAAAATTGCAAATATATATATCTCGTTCTTAAAGATTCAGAAAGTCCAAGTATCTGTGCCATTGGTCTAATAGTTTGTACTATGTTGATAAAAAAAAAAAGATAATGCTTATAAAGGTGCATTGAACTATTTAAATCACATGGCCAGGGGAAGAGTTATAATTCTTCTCAAGCCCGCAGGGTTCCAAGGCTCCCATGGGTCACCACACCTTAATTCTGCCCTCCACTACCAACTCCTGAACCAGATAAATTCCTGGGAAGTTTAGTGGGCTTGTATTAAGGGTGTGGATTTAGAAAGTACATAGATTTTAAATTATTATTGTATGACTTTTTAAATTGAACATTTCCAACTTGACAGCATATGCATGCCTCCAAGATCACCTCGGGAGTAGTAGTGATGAGTAAGCCACCAGCAGTAGGTGGTGCTAAGAAGATTTGTTAAGGACTCCCTACTCTGGGCACTCTTGCAGGGACTCTGCAGTTATTACTGTCCCAAACTCAGGTCCGGCTGCTCATCACTTGAAAGCCAGTATTGGAGAGACAAGTGCTGATAGGAACAGAAAGACTGCTTTAATCAGGATGTGGACAACCTAGGGAGAAGGCAGACCTGTGTCCCTAAACCAACTCTGAATATTCTGCTCAGCCATAAAAGTCTTTAAAGGGAAAAAGGTGAAGTAATCATGGAGATGGGGGGTCAGAGTCATCCCTATCTCCACTGTGTGCAGGCTTGTCAACCCCCCATGATCTCTCTATAAATGCTGTTTTGTTTGCAGTTTGTTTGCAAGATGAGTGAAGGGGAAACTGGGGAAGAAACTTAGTCATCTTTTATTTATTTATTCTCCATTTCTACTTCTTTGATCTAAGGAAAGAACCAATAGATTAGGCAAGATATTGTATGATCAAAAGATTTGAAAGATGTGCTTGAGCTAGAAGTTAGTTTAAATATAGCTTTGCTAAAGTGACAAGACAAAAGGGGCTTCCTGCAGAGAACTCTTTCCTGCAAAAAGCTGCTTACATTACATATTAGCTTTTTGCAGCAACCCTAGGAGGTAGTCACAAAATTGCTACCACACAATTGTGGTGACACAGGGGTCTTTAAAGTTTTAGAAAGGTACCTATATAGTGGTTAGTAGGGGGCAGACTCAGCATTCAAAGACCAGTCTGTCTTGTTCTCAGCCCCAAGTTTATCATTGGTACCCCAAGGACTGGCAAACTTTCTGTAGAGGGCTATACAACAAATATCTTAGATTTTGTTAACATATAGTCTCTGTCACAAGTAGCTAACTGCAGTTATAGTGTGAAATTAGAGACAACGTGTAAATTAATGATCATGATGGTGTTCCAATAATGCACTGAAAAGCACATTTATGAACACTGAATTTGATTATCATATAATTTACAAATATGTTAAATTACAGTATTCATATTACAGAATATTATTCCTTTTTAGTTTTTAAGGTTTTTTTGAATCTGCATTTTTAAATGAAGGCTTCCTTATTTTTATTTTGGGTATGTATGCAGCATGTGGGATCTTAGTTCCCCAATCAAGGATCAAACTGAGGATCCCTGCAATGGAAGTTCAATCTTAACTACTGCGCTCCCAGGGAAGTCCCTGATTTTTAGAAGTATTTAAAATGTTATAACCATCTCTAGCTTGCAGGCTGTACAAAGGCAGGCAGCAGGTGAGATGTGATAGTAGTGAGTGGTAGTTTGCCCAACTACTTGACTGTACTACACAGCCAATTCTCATCAGTAGAGTTTGAGGAACTTGTATGTGGAAAGAAATCCTCATCTCTGCTTTTGCTTTAGCACTCAATTTATTAAGTTTTAAATCATTAGGCAAATGGACTATACAGGTACATAACACTTAAATTTCTAATGAATACAAATATACATTTATAAATCCAATATTCTAACAATTTGAAAGTTGTTTAAAACCAAGGCAAGTTCTGAATGTCAATAAAATTAAGGACCCCACATAAGAAATCATTGAAAAGATTCAACCTCTTAACATAAATCAAATATACGCAAGGTAATTCAATGATTACAAATCTTACTGTGATTCTGACATTTAAACCATTCCAATGACACAGAGACTCTGGATTTATGGACTGACAAAATTTATATTTGGGTTTATCCTTTGGATAGCAACATGTTATAGAAATCTCCAAATTACAGCATTCTTTCAAGTCAAGATATCAAGTTCTATTTTATAAGTTAAGTGATTCTTGGTCTGAAGACAAGATTTGGTTTCCCCCAGGGGTAAAATTCAATTCTAAGTATACACAAGTGGGTGCAGCTCCTTCTTTTGGTTCAACTTCATGCGTTATTTTGTAAGACTTTGTACACCTCTTCTTTCTTGTGATTCACATGATATCTTGTTAATACTTAATTATATTCCTTATATGA
The DNA here is from genome assembly GCA_006408675.1 of Madoqua kirkii. Lineage (NCBI taxonomy): Eukaryota > Metazoa > Chordata > Mammalia > Artiodactyla > Bovidae > Madoqua > Madoqua kirkii. The sequence continues at coordinate 10,769 of SJYC01090915.1, read as the reverse complement.
GGTGAGGTGAGGTGAGGTGAAGTCGTTCAGTCGTGTCTGACTCTTTGTGACCTCATGGACTGTAACCTACCAGGCTTCTCTGTCCATGGGATTCTCCAGGTAAGAATACTGGAGTGGGTTGCCATTTCCTTCTCAAGGGGATGTTCCCGACCCAGGGACTGAACCCGGGTCTCCCACATTGGAGGCAGACACCTCTGAGCCACCAGGGAAGCCCTCATTCCTTATATAGAATCATTATAACAGAGTCATACAGAAATGTCCCCTTTTAGGAAGGCTAGGTCTGCACAGTCAGCTCCCTCTTATGGACATGTAGTTACAGTACTGTCTTGCAATCTATCATGAAAATCAGTTCCTATCCAATTATTTGGTGTGGCCATTTCAGCTGTCCACTCTTCTTGTTTATAACACAGATCTTCGTTTCCTCAGTTCATTTTGGCTTACTTTTGATTCTCCTGTCAACTCTTCTTCATCATGCTGTTAAGACATAATACATTACATTACCATGCACATTATTAAAAAAAAAAAACAAAATTGATCAACACAGTCCTATTTGTCAGTTCACTTACACATTAAAACTAATTCTAAAACATGTATTACACTTGAACGCCATTTGCATGCAATGCCTGTCTTTAAGAATCTGCCTCCAATGCAGGAGACCCGAGTTTGATCCCTGGGTTGGGAAGTTTCCCTGGAGAAGGGAATGGCAACCCACTCTAGTATTATTGCCTGGAGAATTCCATGGACAGAGGAGCTTGGTGGGCTACAGTCCATGAGGTTGTGAAGAGTTGGACACGACTGTGCAGCTAACACTTTCACTTTACTTTTCACTTGTCTGCATTTATATAGTCTTTCCTGTTTTGAAGTATGTATATAGCCTGAATTTATCACCATTGATCAGGGTTTCAAAATCTCAGCACTATTAACATTTTGCACTATAAATTCTTTTGTGGGAGCTGTTCTGTATTTTGCAGGATGTTTAGCAACAGCCCTTGCTTCCACCCATTAGATGCCAGTAGGATTTGGAGGCCAGCAAATTTGGAAAACTCAGTAGTGGCCACAGGACTGGAAAAGGTCAGTTTTCATTCCAATCTCAAAGAAAGATAATGCCAAATGAATGCACAATTGCACTCATCTCACATGCTACCAAAGTAATGCTCAAAAAATTTCAAGCAAGTCTTCACCAGTACATGAACCATGAAATTTCAGATGTCAAGTTGGATTTAGAAAAGGCAGAGGAACCAGAGATCAAAGTACCAACATCCGCTGGATCATTGAAAAAGCAAGGGAGTTCCAGAAAAGCATTTGTTTAGGCTTTATTGACTATGTCAAAGTCTTTGACGGTGTGGATCACAACAAACTGTGGAAAATTCTGCAAGAGATGGAAATAGCAGACCACTTGACCTACTTCCTGAGAAATTTGCATGCAGGTCAAGAGGAAACAGTTAAAACTGGAAAAACAGTCTGGTTCCAAGATGGGAAAGGGATACCTGTAAACTGTACATTGTTATCCTGCTTATTTAACTTCTATGCAGAGTACATTATGCAAAATGCTGGGTTGGATGAAGCACAATCTGGAATCAAGATTTCCAGGAGAAATGTCAGTAACCTCAGATATGCAGATGGCACCACCCTTAAGGAAGAAAGCAAGAGGAACTAAAGAGTCTCTTGATGAAAGTGAAAGAGGAAAGCAGAAAAGTGGGCTTAAAATTCAACTTTCAGAAAAAAAGATCATGGCATCTGGTCCCATTACTTCATGGCAAATAGATGCGGAAACAATGCAAACAGTGAGAAACTTCATTTTGAGGGTCTCCAAAATCACTGCAGATGGTGACTGCAGCCATGAAACTGAAAGACATTTACTCCTTGGAAGAAAAGCTATGACCAAATTTGATAGCATTTTAAAAAGTAGATACATTACTTTGCCAATAAAGATCTGTCTAGTCAAAGCTATGGTTTTTCCAGTAGTCATGTATGGATGTGAGTGTTGGATTATAAAGAGGGTTGAGCACTGAAGAATTGATACTTCTGAGCTGTTGTGTTGGAGAAGAGTCTTGAGAGTCCCTTGAATGGCAAGATCCAACCAGTCCATCCTAAAGGAAATCAATCCTGATTATTCCTTGGAAAGACTGATGCTGAAGTTCCAATAGTTTGGGCACCTGATGCAAAGAACTGACTTATTGCAAAAGACCCTGATGCTGGGAAAAATGGAAGGCCGAGGAGAAGGGGATGACAATGGATGAGTTGGTTTGATAGATGGCATCATCAATTCAATGGGCATGAGTTTGAGCAATCTTCTGGAGTTGAAGATGGATAGGAAATTATCTCCAAATCATGGAAACAGTTCATGCAGCTCAATATAAAAAGAAGAAGAAGAAGAAGAAGAAGAAGGAGGAGGAGGAGGAGGAGGAGGAGGAGGAGGAGGAGGAAGAGGACAGGGAAATCTGGCATGTTGCAGTCCGTAGGGTTGCAAAGAGTCAGACACAACTGAGCAACTGAGTTAAATGAGCATACCTTCCAGTTGTGACAACCCAAAATATCTTCAGACCTTTCTGGTGTCTCAGGGGAAGGAGAGAGAAATTGTCCTATGTTAAGAACCATTATAATTGACTCATTTTTTGATGCTCAGTATATCAGAAGATAGTTCCTCTTTTATTTATCCCCATTGTTCTTTTACTCCTATCACAGGCTTTTTTGAAATTTTTTATCCTTTATGAAAAGAAAAAAGATATTCCACCATCATATTTCCCTTCTCTGTTAGTGAGTCTCAGATCTGCTTGCCAAAGTGCACGTCATTTTTAAAGAAAGGAGGCTGGCCCTACTGACAACAGGCCTATTTGAATGACCAAGTGGAAATATATAAAGTCCTAACTACATAATGATGCCTGCAAAACAAACTTGAAAATGCGTACTCCTTTCAGCATTTTTTAAACAAAATTTTTAATTTACTGTTTTATATATATATATATATAATGAGATATATATATTTACTAATTTACTTATATATATATTTACTAATTTACTTTTATATATATGTTTACTAATTTACTTATATATATATATTTACTAATTTACATATATATTTACTAATTTACTTATATATTTACTAATTTATGTATATATATATATAATGAAATATATATATAATTATAGTTTTATATATATATAGTTAACTATAGTTAATCACTCCCAAAACATCAGTTTCTCATACATTTCCATTTTTCAGGAACTGGGCAGATAGCAAGAGCAGTTGGTTACCAGATGGTCTACTATCCAACTAAGAAGCACCTCATGAATATAGCAAGGGGTCTCAACCCTGACTCTGTAGTTTGGGAGGGCAGTTGGTTGAAGCACATATTTCTGTATTTTAAAAAATGATGCCCTTAACAAGATGATCACTTAATGATCATCACTTATAAATGATAATTTAACCAGAACTATTTCTGAATGAAAATAATGGGTAATATTTAGCACCATTTGCCATTAAAACCAAACTTGCTGATGAATGATCTGCATAATCTTGTTGCATTCAGCTTCAATATAAGTAAAACATGGATAAGAATAACTATCTGCACACAGGGTTTTCGATCTGGCTCATATCAATCTGTGGATATATCATTCCTTTATCAAAAAAATCTTTCATGTTACCACATTGCTCATTTCAGCTGAGCCAAACTTGTGTGTGTATACGACTTTGATAGAATGCTCTTGAAACATATATTTTTGCCTGGGACTCCACCTTCAAAAGCTCTAAATGAGTTGATTTGGAGATTAAATTTCTGGTAAACACTCCACCTATATTTAATGTAAGTGGTGTGAAGTCTGAGAAACACAGAAAAATAGAAACCTTGATTTACTGAGTAACATAAATATCCTGGCATTTAAGAAGTTCCATAACCTGCATCCAGCCTGTCTAATTCCATCAGATACAAATGACATGTTAAGGTCAGTGGCAAGATGACAGCATTCCCTTAGAAAAAAACAGTGATATTAAATGCATAAATCACAACTAGCAAGTCAGAAGCTGGTTGATGTTAACCTCCAGAAATCACTAGCATCATTATTTTCTTTCTTCAGTTAACATTTTAAAAACATTTTATTTTTTTGGGGGGGTATAGTCTATTAACAATGTTGTGATAATTTCAGGTGAACAGCAAAGGGACTCAGTCACACATATACATGTATCCATTCTCCCTGAAATGTCCCTCTCATCCAGGCTGCCACATAATATTCATCAGAGTTCTCTGTGATATACAGTACATGGTTATTCAATTTAAATATAGAAGTGTACAAGCTCATTCCAAACTTTCTAACTATCCCTTCCTTTCACTTTTCTTCCAGGAGCCATATGTTTGTTTTCTAAGTCTGAGAGTCTGTTTCTGTTTTGTAAATAAGTTCATTTGTATTATTTCTTTTTAGATTCCATGTATAAGGGATGCCATTCAATATTTCCCCTTCTCTGTCTAATTTACTTCACTCAGTATGACCATCTCTGGGTCCATCCATGTTGCTGCAAATGGCATTATTTCATTCTTTTTAAAGGCTGAGTAATATTTGATTGTGTATATGTACCACATTGCAGCACTGTTTACAATAGCCAACACATGGAAGCAACCAAAATGTCCATTGACAGCTGCTGCTGCTGCTGCTAAGTCACTTCAGTCATGTCCGACTCTTTGCAACCCTGTGGGCCATAGCCCACCAGGCTCTGTCCATGGGATTATCTAGGCAAGAATACTTGAGCGTGTTGCCATGTTCTCCTCCAGAGGATCTTCCCAAACCTGGGATAGAATCCATCTCTCTTAATTCTCTTGCATTAGCAGGCGAGGTTTGTACTATTAGTGCCACCTGGGAAGTCACATGAGCACATATACAAAACTTTAATTTTTTTCACTAATATATACAACTTAATTAGATGAATAGTTTTATTTGTTTATATTTTGATGGTCTGCTGCTGCTGCTGCTGCTAAGTTGCTTCAGTCGTGTCAGACTTTGTGCGACCCCATAGACAGCAGCCCACCGGATGTCCCAGTCCCTGGGATTCTCTAGGCAAGAACACTGAAGTGGGTTGCCATTTCCTTCTCCAATGCATAAAAGTGAAAAGTGAAAATGAAGTCGCTCAGTAGAGTCTGACTCTTAGCAACCCCATGGACTGCAGTCCACCAGGCTCCTCCATCCATGGGATTTGCCAGGCAAGAGTACTGGAGTGGCGTGCCATCACCTTCTCTATTTTATGGCCTATATGTGTATATTTCAAATATATAAATCTACAAATCTTGAAAATTCTGTGAACTATCATTTGTAAGCATCATATCAAGACTTTCTTAGTTTGAATAATTATTAGTATTTGCTTATTATATTTTACCACTATAGTCAATGATACCTTAAACATGTGACAATGTATGGAAAATTATTACCTCATTTTACTATATCAAAAAACCTGGTCAAGGTATAGGTCTGTGGTTCTCAGGTACATTGGATTGTGATCTAGGTATTTATCCACTTTCACTAACACTTTTATATGCTAAAATCAGATTTTAACATATAGCAGGTGTTGTAGCCGTGTGTTCTGGGAAACAAACTCACTTAGAAGGGCAATGCAGAGTTGAGTGCAGTTTATTACAATGATGGGCCCAAGGCAGAGTCTCCTCTTAGCCAAGGACCCCCGACCAGTTTTTGTGAAAACCTTATATACCCTAAGTGTACGTTCTCAAACCCTCCTCCTCAAATTCTCTGAAACTAGTCTAAACAAAGGAAAAGAATGATACAATCAAAATTAACCCGTGATTTGTATGCCTTAAGCCTAGATAGTTAACAGCAGACAATTATCAATAGGCTTATGGTCATACTCTTGCCTGGCAAATCCCATGGACAGAGGAGCCTGGAAGGCTGCAGTCCATTGGGGTCGCTGAGGGTTGGACATGACCGAGCGACTTCACTTTCACTTTTCACTTTCATGCATTGGAGAAGGAAATGGCAACCCATTCCAATGTTCTTGCCTGGAGAATCCCAGGGATGGAGGATCCTGGTGGGCTGCTGTCTATGGGGTCGCACAGAGTTGGACATGACTGGGGCAACTTAGCAGCAGCAACAGCAGCATAGCCCAATAAGCGTAATAGAATTTAAGATTCTATTTGGTTACAGACAATTAGGGTATTCTTGTAGGTGACAGAATGTCTAGGTATAAGCCCTGGGGCTCTTCCATCCAGGGATTCTGGATTTCCAGTTGGTATGTCATCTCTATAAATACTGGGCATATAGCTCAAAGTCCACAGTAGGCCCAAGATGGAGTCCTGCTTTCAAGATGGAATCTATACTGTCTGTTCCTTCTTCACAGGAACCTACTGAATTAGGAAAATTAATCACAAAATGAGAGCTGACAATGAATGTGGAATAGCTCCTCTAGGCCCTCCTGTGCCCACGCAGCCACCACTCCTTGGACTCTTCACTTCATTCCTGATTTTTTGAACATGTCCATCATGTTCATTGTCTTTTAAAACTTCATCTGCAGTACATAGACCCAGGGTTTTTAGTGCTTCTTTATACTGTACAAATGATATGGATCCTTTATTCGAGGAGTCCAGCATTTCAAACATAGATGCAACATTAGACTTATCCATAAAGAAAGGGAGAGCCGTGCCTGATAGTTTGGCAATTCTCAGCCATTCCAATATAGTTATTAAATAGTCTCTTGGTCTTTTGGTCGGCTGTGTCCTGGGCTGGATATGCTTGAAGGACTGGATTGTGACAAAGCTAGGTTGCTATTTTTCCCAACCTGAAAGACAATGTCAGGAGGGGTGGTGATGAGGATATACCCCTTGTCCAAGGTAAGGAGCAGTGGCTGTGCTTTGCTGGAACAGCCATGAAGAGATACTCCAAATTCAAGGTAAGAGAAACCCAAGTAAGGTGGTAGGTGTTGCAAGAGGGCATCAGAGGGCAGACACACTGAAACCATACTCAAAGAAATCTAGTCAATCTAATCACACTAGGACCACTGCCTTGTCTAACTCAGTGAAACTAAGCCATGCCTCCGGGCAACCCAAGACGGGCAGGTCATGGTGGAGAGGCTGACAGAATGTGGTCCACTGGGAAAGGGAATGGCAAACCACTCTAGTGTTCTTGCCTTGAGGACCCCATGAACAATATGAAAAGGCAAAATGATAGGATACTGAAAGAGGTACTCCCCAGGTCAGTAGGTGCCCAATATGCTACTGGAGGTCAGTGGAGAAATAACTCCAGAAAGAATGAAGGGATGGAGCCAAAGCAAAAATGATACCCAGTTGTGTATGTGATTGGTGATAGAAGCAAGTTCCGATGCTGTAAAGAGCAATATTGCATAGGAACCTGGAATGTCAGGTCTATTAGTCAACGCAAATTGGAAGTGATCAAACAGGAGATGGCAAGAGTGAACGTTGACATTCTAGGAATCAGCGAACTAAAATGAACTGAAATGGGTGAATTTAACTCAGATGACCATTATATCTACTACTGTGGGCAGGAATCCCGGAGAAGAAATGGAGTAGCCATCATGGTCAACAAAAGAGTCCGAAATGCAGTACTTGGATGCAATCTCAAAAACGACAGAATGATCTCTGTTTGTCTCCAAGGCAAACCATTCAGTATCATGGTAATCCAAGTCTATGCCCCAACCAGTAACGCTGAAGAAGCTGAAGTTGAATGGTTCTATGAAGACCTGCAAGATCTTTTAGAACTAACACCCAAAAAAGATGTCCTTTTCATTATAGGGGACTGGAATGCAAAGATAGGAAGTCAAGAAACACCTGGAGTAACAGGCAACTTTGGCCTTGGAATACAGAATGAAGCAGGGAAAATGCTAAAAGAGTTTTGCCAAGAAAATGCACTGGTCATAGCAAACAGCCTCTTCCAACAACACAAGAGAAGACTCTACACATGGACATCACCAGATGGCCAACACCAAAATCAGATTGATTATTTTATTTGCAGCCAAAGATGGAGAAGCTCTATACAGTTAACATAAACAAGACCAGGAGCTGACTGTGGCTCAGATCATGAACACCTTATTGCCAAATTCAGACTTAAACTGAAGAAAGTAGTGAAAACCACTAGACCATTCAGGTATGATCTAAATCAAATCCCTTATAATTATACAGTGGAAGTGAAAGATAGATTTAAGGACTAAATCTGATAGATAGAGTACCTGATGAACTATGGATGAAAGTTTGTGATATTGTACAGGAGACAAGGATCAAGATAATCCCCATGGAAAAGAAATGCAAAAAAGCAAAATGGCTGTCTGAGGAGGCCTTACAAATAGCTGTGAAAAGAAGAGAAGTGAAAAGCAAAGGAGAAAAGGAAAGATATAAGCATCAAATGCAGAGTTCCAAAGAAGAGCAAGGAGAGATAAGAAAGCCTTCCTAGCCGATCAATGCAAAGAAATAGAGATAAACAAAGGAATGGGAAAGACTAGAGATCTCTTCAAGAAAATTAGAGATACCAAGGGAGTATTTCATGCAAAGATGGGCTCGATAAAGAACAGAAATGGTATGGACCTAACAGAAGCAGAAGACTAATATCTGTTGCAAGAATACACTGAAGAACTGTACAAAAAAGATCTTCATGATCAAGAAAATCATGATGATGTGATCAGTCACCTAGAGTGAGACACCCTGGAATGTGAAGTCAAGTGGGCCTTAGAAAGCATCACTACGAACAAAGCTAGTGGAGCAATTTCAAATCCTGAAAGATGGTGCTGTGAAAGTGCTGCACTTAATATGCCAGCAAATTTGGAAAACTCAGCAGTGGCCACAGGACTGGAAAAGGTCAGTTTTCATTCCAATCCCAAAGAAAGGCAATGTCAAAGAATGCTCAAACTACCACACAATTGTGCTCATCTCACATGCTAGTAAAGTAATGCTCAAAATTCTCCAAGCCAGGCTTCAGTAATATGTGAACCGTGGACTTCCAGATGTTCAAGCTGGTTTTAGAAAAGACAGAATAACCAGAGATCAAATTGCCAACATCTGCTGGATCATGGAAAAAGCAAGAGAGTTCCAGAGAAACATCTATTTCTGCTTTCTTGACTATGCCAAAGCCTTTGATTGTGTGGATCACAATCAATTGTGGAAAATTCTGAAAGAGATGGTACTACCAGACCATCTGACCTGCCTTTTGAGAAACCTATATGTAGGTCAGGAAGCAACAGTTAGAACTGGACATGGAACATCAGACTGGCTCCAAATGGGAAAAGGAGTATGTCAAGGCTGTGTATTGTCACCCTGCTTATTTGACTTACATGCAGAGTACATTATGAGAAATGCTGAGCTGGAAGAATCACAAGCTGGAATCAAGATTGCCAGGAGAAATATCAGTAAGCTCAGTTATGCAAATGACACCACCATTATGGCAGAAGGTGAAGAGGAACTAAAAAGCCTTTTGATAAAAGTGAAAGAGGAGAGTGAAAAAGTTGGCTTAAAGCTCAACATTTAGAAAATGAAGATCATGGCATCTGGTCCCATTACTTTATGGGAAATAGATGGGGAAACAGTGTTAGTGTCAGACTTTATTGTTTTGGGCTCCAAAATCACTGGAGATGGTTACTGAAGCCATGAAATTAAAAGACTCTTACTCCTTGAAAGGAAAGTTATGACTAACTTAGATAGCATATTCAAAAGCAGAGACATTAGTTTGGCAACAAAGGTTCATTTAGTCAAGGCTATGGTTTTTCCTGTGGTCATGTATGGATTTGAGAGTTGGACTGTGAAGAAAGCTGAGCACTGAAAAACTGATGTTTTTGAACTGTGGTGTTGGAGAAGACTTGAGAGTCCCTTGGACTGCAGGGAGATCCAACCAGTCCATTCTGAAGATCAACCCTGGGTTTTCTTTGGAAGGACTGATGCTAAAGCTGAAGCTCCAGTACTTTGGCCACCTCATGCAAAGAGTTGACTCATTGGAAAAGACTCTGATGCTGGGAGGGATTGGGGGCAAGAGGAAAAGGGGATGACAGGGGATGAGATGGCAGATGGCATCACTGACTCTATGGACATGAGTCTGAGTAAACTCCGGGAGTTTGTGATGGACAGGGAGGCCTGGCGTGCTGATTCATGGGCTTGCAAAGAATTGGACACGACTAGCGACTAAACTGAAATAACAGCTTAAAATATAAATGAAAGCTTAAAATATGACAGAACACTTTTTAAAGAATGCATGACTAAATAAATAGTAATGATTAAAATGATAATGTTTCCATAGGATACCCATGGAAATAGAGTTCATTATGTCCCTTACTTTTTGCACCAGCTTTTGAAACAGCTGTTTATTTTACCCAGCTATGAAAACTACCAAACACTCTGAAAGCTCCAAGGCTGAGGCAGAGGTCCACTTTTCCCATATCCTGGCAGAAGAACAGTTGAGGCCTGGTGGAAGCTACCTTTGCTAGCCTTTTAAAACTCCGTGACTCAATATGAAAATCTCATAGAGGAACTCCATCTCCCCCAGTGTACAAGTGTCCATTCATAATTTTCAGTTTATCAGATTGTCTCTGGAGGTAGCAGAGAGGAACAGCCAGATAGAAGCACGTACTTATGGTATAGAGCTTATGGAAATGGTTCAGTTTCTTCATGGTTTGTGTAATTTTTAAAATAATGATGAAAGAAAAAGGGAGTCAGAGAAAGTACAGAGACATGTTAGAGATGCTTATTTGAATTTATACTGCTCACAAGAATATATTTCCCCAAATCCTAATTCTGAGAGGGTCATCTTTTAATTTCATGGCTGCAGTCACCATTTGCAGT
>SJYC01090914.1:0-18676 GCA_006408675.1 Madoqua kirkii | reverse complement strand
TACTGAGCAACTGAACTGAACTGATCTGAAATGTGGTCCATGTGATCCATTTGTTTAATTTTCTGTGATTGAGGTTTTCTTTCTCTCTGCCTTCTAATGGATAAGGAAAAAGGCTTCTGCAAGCTTCCTGATGAGAGAGACTAAGGGGAAAACTGGATCTTGTTCTGATGGGTGGGGCCATGCTCAGTAAATTTTTAATCCAATTTTCTATTGATGGGTGGGACTGTATTCCCTCCCTGTTTTTTTGGCCTGATGCCAAACTCTGGTAGGGATAATGAATGTAATGGGCACTTCTTTCAAAAGGACTTGTGTGTATTCAGTGTCTGGGGAACCTATAGCATGGTGTTCATCCAGGAAGAACCATGCCTCCTCCGACTCTCCTGGACACTCACAGGCAAGTCTGGCTCAGTCAGTTGTAGGGCCACTGCTCCTTTCCCTTGGCTCCTGGTGCCCACAAGTTTTTATTTGTGCCCTCCAAGAGTCTGTTTCCCCAGGCCTGTGGAACTACAGTAATCAAATCTCATTTGCCCCTAAAGTCAAATTCCCTGGGGATTCTCAGTCTCTTTGCCTGATCCCCAGGTTGGGAAGTCTGTTGTGGGTGCTAAAACTTTCTTTAAAGTGGGGTAATTTCTTTGGTGTACTTGTTCTGCAGTTTGTGGGTTGTCTGCTCTGTGACTCTATGGTAGGGTTAATAGCATCTTTCTCCAAGAAGGATTATGCCACACTCTATGTGACACAGGTCTGCTGCAGTCAGAGACCTTGTCCCTGCAGCAGGCAACTGCTAACCTGTGCTTCTGAAATCTTGTTGTTGAATTATGATGCTGGGATTCTTGCCCCCCGGAGGAGAAGAATTCAATCTAGAGCCAGAGACAAGGTTTGATCACTCAGAGCTTTTGTGTAACAAAGTTTTATTAAAGTATAAAGGAGATAGAGAAAGCTTTTGACCTAGGCATCAGAAGGGGGCAGAAAGAGTACTCCCCTCTAGTCTTTAGCTGGATGTTATGTAGTCACCAGCTGTCTGTTAATGAAAGAAAGGAATGTCTCAAAACTTAGAATGGCACCAGGCCCCTCACCCATAAGATGTATTTTGGGATAATCTTGGCACCAAATGGTTTATCTTGGGCCATAAAAGGATTAACTTGAATCCTGAAGAAGGGCAGAGCACCATACAAATAATGTCATTTACCTAGATTAGAGGAATAATATCTGAGTATAATATACTGGTTTATCAAGTAGGTTCTGAGCCCAATGCATAGTACATTAGCATAGCTTAAGATAAACATTTCCATAAGAAAAAGGCATTTGTTAATTTCAGGTGAAACCAGGTGTCATTATGGCAACACAGAATTTAAAGAGAAATCTCCTTTTAAATTTGTATAGAGAAGGAAAAAATATGACTAGTTTGTTTCCTCCTGCTGCTTAAGGAAGATAAAATGTCTGACACTTGCAGGCTATTACCTCCATTTGGAGAACCTGGCCTTCCTGCCTGTTACCCTCTCACTTCCACAGTAAACTCTCAAATACTCAAAGGCGGGTCTGGCTAAGTCTCTGTGTGGTCTCTGGGTCCTGGTGTGCACAAAATTTTGTTTGAACACACCAAGAATCTCTGGCAGGTATGGGATGTAATTCTAAATGTGACTTTGCCCATCCTACCATCTTGTTGGGGCTTCTCCTTTGCCCTTGGACATAGGGTATCATTTTTTTGTGTGGGATCCAACATTCTCTGGTAGATGGTTGTTCAGCAGCAAGTTACAGTTTTGGGGTAATCACAGGAGAAGATGAACACATGTCCTTCTACTCTGCCATCAGGCTCCTCTGTCCATGGAACTCTTCATGCAAGAATACTGTAGTGAAGCCTGTGTTCTCATTTGTAAAATGAGGGTAACAGCACCTTTCTCTGTGAGGTGCATAACACTGGTTCAAGGAAGGCTCTTTTCCACGTCTGAGGTTGACTTTCAGTTTAACAGCAAATGAAGCATCACTGCTACATCCCCAGGACTCAAGGAAACTGTGCAAGTAAAGCTCCTGCTCCAAGAGTAATGCTGCTGCTTTAAACAGGCAAGCTGACTACCTTAAGATAGGGAAGAAGGCAGAGATTTTCATTCTAGGCACTGCTATTCAGCATCACATTAAGGGTCACATTAGTTAGTTATAAAGCCTGAGAAATTCCCTGGTCTGCCATCTGAAAGCTGGAAAAATCAGGAAAGCTGGTGGCATAGTTCAATCGAATACATAGTCCTGACAACAGGGACGCTGATTTCACAATCTGGTACAAAAGCCCAAGAACCAGAAGTGCTGATATAGTAGGCCAGTAGGAAACAAATATCTCAGCTCAGAGAAAGTAAATGCTTCCTTCCTCCCTTAAATTGAAGGCAATAGAGAAAACCACCAGACCATTCAGGTATGACCTAAATCAGATCTTTTACAATTATACAGGGGAAGTGACAAATAGATTCAAGGGATTAGATCTGATAAACAGAGTGCCTGAAGAACTATGGATGGAGATTCATAAATTTTATGGGAAATGGTAATCAAAACCATCCCCAAGAAGAAGAAATACAAAAGGCAAAATGGTTGTCTGAATTATTACAAGTAGTTATGTATGGATGTGAGAGTTTGACTATAAAGAAAGCTGAGCACTGAAGAATTGATGCTTTTGAACTGTGGTGTTGGAAAATACTCTTGAGAGTCCCTTGGACTGCAAGGAGATCCAACCAGTCCATCCTAAAAGAGATCAGTCCTGAATATTCATCAGAAGGACTGATGCTGAAGCTGAAGCTCTGATATTTTGGCCACCTGATGAGAAGAACTGCCTCATTGGAAAGACCCTGATGCTGGAAAAGATTGAAAGCAGGAGGAGAAGGGGATGACAGAAGATAAGATGGTTGGATGGCATCAATGACTCAATGGACATGAGTTTGAGTAAGGTCCAGGAGTTGGTGATGGACAAGACAGCCTGGTATGCTGCAGTCCATAGGGTCACAAAGAATCGAACACAACTGAAGAGTGTAGATGTAAGCCAGTTAGATGATCAAGTGGCCATATTCTGACACCATCCATGTTTTACCCACTGAAACCTATCACTTAACTCACACTTGTGATCTCATGGGAGAGTGGTCCCTACTACCATCTTACAAGATAACAAACCTCACTTTAAGATGTTTGGCTTTAAGATGTGAATGTAAGTTGAAAATAGGTTGGTTCTGTGTGGTCCCAAAGGATAGGCTTGGGGAGAAATCCTACCACTGGCAAAGTTTCAGGGAGCATGTTTAATTGGTTAACTTGATTAGAGAGAGGGGTCACTAAGATTCACACAGATTTGGAATTAGGGAATAATGGATGACTTGACTGGTTAATCAGAGGTTATAAAAAAATGCAATGAAAAGATCAGAGACAAGAAATCATGGCAACGTGCTTGCCGAGGACTGTACAAAGTAGCATTAAGTATTAAGATTCACCTGTCTTTGATTAATCAAACCAGAGAGCATCCAATACAGGGGAATCTCACTGACTTATCCTACGGTCATCTGGCAGTCTCTGTCCTCAGCAATCCTACCACATGGAATAAAGGGTGACAGGTGGTCATGGTAGCCTGAGATCAACAGCACAGACTCCCTCTCTCAAAGGTCATTTTAGGAACGAAATACCTAACTTGCTAGCATTTGAGACTGATGCAAGAGCACAATATTGAGCTTCTTCTACACTGGATAAGAAAGTGATTCATCTTTACTGGAACTGACATTTGCTAACTTAGATTTCTCTTTCTGGTTGCATGGCTCCTTCTGGTTCCAGCATCACAGAGTCTTTGATCTATAGACACGTTACTCAGACACATCACCTCAGACACAGGGAATCACATTATGGAAAAGCAAGAACTACACAATTCCACATGCATCATATACTGCCTTACCTAGAAGGATGCTGAATCAAGTTATAACTTGATTGATCACTTCTGCTGTTTTTTTGCCAGGAGAGCAGAAAGGATTTTAAAAAATTATTATACTAGGAAGCAGGGAATCAACTCTTATTAGCCCAAAGGGCTGAGAATGCTACTGGTGAAGGGGCAGAGAAGAATGTGTCTTGAATTCAGGGGTCCACTAAGATATTTTTGATACTCCCACACTTTTGTTAATGACTGATCAATTGCATTCATTCAGTCTTAGCCCAGGAAGGGTAAGAGTACTAATATCTCAAAAGACTTATGTTGAGGTACAGGTCGATTAATTAGGCAAACATCAGCCTGGCTGATGGAGAAGGAAATGGCAACCCACTCCAGTATTCTTGCCTGGAGAATCCCAGAGACAGGGGAGCCTGGTGGGCTGCCACCTATGGGGTCACACAGAGTCAGACATGACTGAAGCGACTTAGCAGCAGCAGCAGCAGCAGCAGCAGCAGCAGCAGCCTGGCTGATGTGTTTCCAAATGTGAGGAAAATACAAACTGAGTGGTGTTAGAAGAGGGTAAAAGGGGATATTGGTTTGAATTTGGAACTAGCTAAGTAGCAAGGACAAACACTTGTTCCACTTATTTTCCTGCATCGAGCATGAAAGACTGACTTATGCACATTATTCACCTGAAGCTAGGTTGGACCACGTGGGTATTTCCTCTGCACCAACTTCTAAGTTCACGCTCGCCAATGTGAGCAGATCTGAGCAGGCTCCAGACGGATAGGACACTTGATAAAGACAGCTGGTATTTATACAAATGCCACATGAGCTTGGAGAGTTTATGCTCTAAAGGCCAAATCTCGAGGAATGACAGAAGAGAGCTATTAGGTAAGTCCTCCCCTTGGTCCTTCAGGAAGACACCCTCCTCACAAGGTCCTGATGGAATGCCGAGTTCTGCAGCTCAGCGATGCGTCTGTATGCTGGCTTCCCCTCCTTGTGTCTTTCTCCACATGCCTTACTTTTGCTTCCTAAGTTTGCTTCCTTCATAAGCTGTGTGCATATAAGCCCGTGTCTCAGGCTCTGCTTTCTGGATGTTTCCATGCTATCCATACAAATGACAGCTTCTCTGGGCCTGGTTGTTGTCACTGATTTGGATAGCAGTGAAAATACCTATGTCATCTGACAGTTATAAGGATTAAAGAGTTACCAGTTACTAACTACTTAGAATAGTGCCTGGCACCTAATAAGCATTTTTTTTTAAGGTTGTTAATGATGACAGAGTGATGGGAATAAAGTTTTAAAAGGTTAGACAGGATGGTCTCATAGAATATGGATGTATGTATGTATATTCCCCTCCCTTCCCTGTGTGTGTGTGTATGTGTGTGTGTGTGTGTGTGTGAAGTAGCTTCAGTTGTGTTCAACTCTTTGCTACCCCATGTCTGTAGCCCACCAGGCTCCTCTGTCAATCATATTCTCCAGGCAAGAATATGGAAGTGGATTGCCATGTCTTTCTCCAGAGGATCTTCACTACCTAGGTATAGAATCCACATCTCTTATTATCACCTGCTTTGGCAAGTGGGTTCTTTTTAGCACCACCTGGGAAGCCCAGAATATATTATATATGTATTCTAATATGTGATTTTATATGTATATATCATATTTAATATAATAGCTCCCAAGCTATTGAATTATTCTTTCCTAATATGCCAGTTTTCATTCCAGTCCCAAAGAAAGGCAATGCCAAAGAATGCTCAAACTACCACACAATTGCACTCATCTCACATGCTAGTAAAGTAGCTCAAAATTCTCCAAGCCAGGCTTTAGCAATACGTGAACTGTGAACTTCCTGATGTTCAAATTTTAGAACTCCGTTTTAGAAAAGGCAGAGGAACCAGAGATCAAATTGCCAACATCCGCCGGATCGTGGAAAAAGCAAGACAGTGTCAGAAAAACATCTATTTCTGCTTTATTGACTATGCCAAAGCCTTTGACTGTGTGGATCACATCTGAGAGATGGTGATGGACAGGGAGGTACAGCGTGCTGTGATTCATGGGTTCGCAAAGAGTCGGACATGACTGAGCCACTGAACTGAACTGAACTCAACAGTCAGGAAGGCCAGGGGTCTCCAAACAGAGGAAATAGGCTGCAAGTGTTAGACATTTTTTTTTTCTCTCTCTTAAGCAGCAGGAGGAAACAAAGTAGTGCTATATTTTTTCCCTTCTCTATACAAATTTAAAAAGAAATTTCTCTTAAGATTCTGTGTTGCCATCTGAACTTAACTTTTCTCAAACCTTGAGCTAACCAATGCATTTTTCTTATGGAAATGCTTGTCTTAAGCTATGTTAATGTACTATGCATTTTCCCAGACTCTGTCTTCAAGTCATTCAGGTTAAAGGCTCAGAACCCACTTGACAAACTGGTATGTTACACACATACATTGTTCTCTGAATCTATATTATTGAAACTATATATTTGTATGGAAATCTGCCTTTTTTCAAGATTCATGTCAATCATTTTATAGCCTGGGATAACTCACCTGGTGCCATTCTCTGACTTTTGAAAGATTTACTTTCTTTAATTAACAGACTGCTAGTAGCTATATAACATCCAGCTAAAGACTAGCAGGGGGATTCTCTTTCTACCCACTTCTGGTGTCTATGTCAGAAGCTTTCTCTGTCTCTTTTATACTTTAATAAAAGTTTATTGCACAGAAGCTCTGAGCGATCAAGCCTCGTCTCTGGCCCTGGATTGAATTCTTCTCCTCTGGAGGCCAAGAATCCCGCTGTCTTTCATGGTTCAGCAACAGCCTTTCAATTCTATTTATATTTTTACTTTTTACTTTACATTGGCGTATAGCTGATAAACAATCTTGTGACAGTTTCAAGTGCACAGCAGAGTGACTCCACCTTAGATGTACATGCATTCATTCTCCCCCAAACTCCCCTCCCATCCAGACTGCCACATAACGTTGAGCAGAGTCCCCTGTACTATACTGTAGATTCTCACTGCTTATCCATTTTAAATATAGCACTGTGTACATATCAATCCCAAGCTCCCTAACTATCCCTTCCTCCATTATAAATTTGATATAGAAGCATGAAACCATATATAAACTGAAAATACCAGAGGAGTTGTTACTCCTGCAGATTTAAATTAGGTATGAATGATGCCTTCATGTCTAGAACTCAGAAAACAGAAGAGCACTTAATATATAATAAACAATGTCAATTCATTTTGTGAGAAAAACTCCTTTCTCTGAATTCAGTGAAGAGTTCAGATATAGGATTTCATGATTTGAGACTGGCTGCCAGAGTCATCTTTTCCCACCACATCCTCTAGCTGAAATCATGTATTTTTCTGGTGACAAAATATGTTTCAGTGATGGGGACTTCTTCACAGCCTGGGCTCCCTTTTCTGAATGCTCACAGATGAGCAAAGCTCTTTCTATTCTGTACTTACCTATAAAAACCATCTAATTTCCCCATTTCATGACCCCACTTCATCCTTGAGAGAATGTCATCCTTTGATAAATGAGAAATTTGTTTCTATCTATAAAAGATGCACAATGAGATATAAATACAAAATGCATGCAGTATTTCATGGTGACATTTACAAAACATAATAATGTTGTTTTAGCATAGTCCTCTTGCTGTAGCCGTGTATCCTGGGAAACAAACTCACTCAGAAGGGCAATGCAGAGAGTGGAGTGCAGTTTATTACAATGGTGAGCCCAAAGCAGAGTCTCCTCTTAGCCAAAGACTCTGACCAGTTTTTGTGAAAACCTTATATACCCTAAGTGTATGTGCCCAAACCCACCTCCTCAAATTCTCTGAAACTAGTCTGAACAAAGGAAAATAAAGACACAATCAAAGTTAACCCATGATTCATACACCTTAGGCCTACGTAGTTAACAGTGGACAATTATCAATAGGCCTGTGGTCATACCCCAATAAGCATAATAGAATTTATGATTCTATTTGGTTACACAGACAATTAGGGTATTCTTTTAGCAAAGGAGAATCTAGGTATGAGCCCTGGGGCTCTTCCATCTGTGAATTCTGGTTTTCTAGTTGGTATATCGTTTCCATAGATACTGGACATAGCTTGAAGTCTACAGTCTGGCCCAAGTTGGAGTTCTACTTTCAAGATGGAATCTGTTCTGTCTCTTACCTCCTTCACTCTCAACCTGGAAAGCAGTAAAGAGTAATAAATCTCTCCAGCTTTCTGTGCTATGGGGATTAGCTTCCTGAAAGGCTTCCCTGGTGGCTCAGAGGTTACAGGGTCTGCCTCCAATGCAGGAGACCTGGGTTCTATCCCTGGGTCGGAAAGATCCCCTGGAGAAGGAAATGGCAACCCACTCCAGTATTCTTGCCTGGAGAATCCCATGGACCGAGGAGCTTGGTGGGCTACAGTCCATGGGGTCGCAAAGAGTCAGACACGACTGAGCGACTTCACACACACACACACACACACACACACACACACACTTCAGATAAAATGCATAAACGCCCCTTGTCTACCTCAGACCCACCAAATTCCTATTTTTTGCCTCATAAATAATTATTAATGGACTTCTATGGTAGCTCAGCTTGTATAGAAGCTGCTACAATTTAAGAGACTACGGGTTCAATTCTGGGGTCAGGAAGATCCGCTGGAGATCTACCACTCCAGGCTTCTTGGGCTTTCCTGGTGGCTCAGGTGAAGAATCCACCTGCAATTTCTACCTCAGACCCACCAAATTCTATTTTTTGCCTCATAAATAATTATTAATGGACTTCTATGGTAGCTCAGCTTGTATAGAAGCTGCTACAATTTAAGAGACTACGGGTTCAATTCTGGGGTCAGGAAGATCCGCTGGAGATCTACCACTCCAGGCTTCTTGGGCTTTCCTGGTGGCTCAGGTGAAGAATCCACCTGCAATGTGGGAGACCTGGATTCAGTCCAGCAAGATCCCCTGGAGAAGGGGATGGCTACCCACTCCAGTATTTAGACCCTCCCCTCCAAGTTCCAATTTTTGGCCTATAAATAATTATTCATAGATGAACTGCTGCCCCACTGATCCTTTGGAACAAAGTGCTTATTAATCAAACTGTTTTAACACATCAATCCTTACTTGCCCACATCCTGCTGTCTGTACTTTACTCCTTCCTCTCTGTAAGAGAAAAAACACTCTTGATTAACCCCAAAATGTTTGCTGAACTTATGTTCAGCACCTTATGTTTCTCTCTATTGCAATAGGCATCCTGGGTTGCAATAATCCTTTTTACCCTGCCTTGCCTATTGTCTTGTCAAATAAAATCTCCTCGTACTAAAGGTCCAGACTCTTTCTTTGATATATGTTTAGCTCCTAGGACTGTGGTTAGAGGCTGACTACTTAATTTAAAGCAGTCCTAATTCATTGCATCTTAATATAAAGGGTTTCCTGAGAATTTTTATGGTTTGCTAAATCTCTCGTTTTTCGAACTGGTAGTAGGTTTAAGAAGTGAATTAAATGGATTTTCAATTGTGTTGCAGTCATTTTCCTTAGCTTTTAGTAATGCCCTTATCTGCACAAAATAAATATTTCCATTTTTTATCAGCAATAATTAGAAATACAACCCATGTAGCTTCCTGTTCCCTGAAAATTCTCCAGGACGCTTCATTGACAGCAATGAAATAAAAAACTTTAAAAGTAATGGCTTTGATTGTATAGCAAGTTGGTGATTTTTTGTTACTTTGTTATTTTTCTTCATTGGCCTGTAGTTGATTTACAATACTGTAAATTAATTTCAGGTGTCCATCAAAGTGACTCAGTTTAGTGTGTGTGCATGTGTATATATATATATATATATATATATATATATATATATTTCTCTGTATTATACAGTAGGTCTTTATTGTTTATCTATTTTATACATAGTAGTATGTATCTGTTAATCCCAAACTCTGTTTATCCTTCCCACATCTGCTTTGGTAACCTTAAGTTTGCTTTCCATGTCTGTGAGTTGATTTTTGTTTTTAAACAAGTTAATTTGTATCACTTTTTAGATTCCACATATAAGTTATATCATATAATATTTATCTTTCTGTGTCTGACATTTCACTTAGTATTAGAATCTCCAAGTCCATCCATGTTGTTGCAAATGACACTATTTCATTTTTTAAAAATGTCTGAGTAATATTCCATTGTGTATATGTACTGTATCTTCTTCATACATTTATCTGTCTATAGACGTTAAGGTTGTTTCCATATCTACACTATTGTAAATTGTGCCACGATGAACAAATTAAAATTTTCATCTTCTCTGGAAACGTGCCCAGGAGTGGTATTACTGGACCATATGGTATCTCTAGTCTTGGTTTTTTAAGGAGGCTCCATACTGTTCTCCATAGTGGCTGCACCAAATTATGCAGCTCCACCAACAGTGTAGGAGTGTTCCCTTCTCTCCACACCCTCTGCAGCATTTGTTATTTGTTGACATTTTGACCATGGACATTTTCAGTGATACCTTTAGAGTTGCTTTAATATAAAAACCTCTGTAGAATTAAAAGCAATGCATAAAAAATGTCCTTTTGTAAGAAGAAAGTCAGATCTTTGCAGTAAAGTATAAAACAAAAGAATTCAGTTTAGTCGCTCAGTCTTGTCCAACTCTTTGAGACCCCGTGCATTCGAATGGGTATATCTTTCATTTTTTCCTTTGTTTTTCTCTTATTTTCTTTTCATAGCTATGTGTAAGGCCTCCTCAGACAGCCATTTTGCTTTTTTGCATTTCTTTTTCTTGAGGATGATCTTGATCCCTGTCTCCTGTACAATGTCACGAACTAGTTCATCAGGCACTCTGTCTATCAGATCTTGTCCCTTAAATCTATTTCTCACTTCCACTGTATAATCATAAGGGATTTGATTCAGGTCATACCTGAATGGTCTAGTGGTTTTGCCTACTTTCTTCAATTTGAGTCTAAATTTGGCAATAAGGAGTTCATGATCTGAGCCACAGTCAGCTCCCGGTCTTGTTTTTGCTGACTGTATAGAGCTTCTCCATCTTTGGCTGCAAAGAATATAATCAATCTGATTTTGGTGTTGAACATCTGGTGATGTCCATGTGTAGAGTCTTCTCTTGTGTTGTTGGAAGAGGGTGTTTGCTATGACCAGTGCGTTCTCTTGACAAAACTCTATTAGCCTTTGCCCTGCTGCATACTGTACTCCAAGGCCATATTTGCCTATTACTCCAGGTGTTTCTTGACTTCCTACTTTTGTATTCCAATCCCCTATAATGAAAGAACATCTTTTTTGGATGTTAATTCTAAAAGATCTTTTAGGTCTTCATAGAACCATTCACCTTCAGCTTCTTCAGCTTTACTTGTCGGGGCATACACTTGGATTACTGTGATATTGAATGGTTTGCCTTGGAAACGAACAGAGATCATTATGTCATATTTGAGACTGCATCCAAGTACTGCAGTTTGGACCCCCCCTCCCTTTTTTTTACTATGATGGCTACTCCATTTCTTCTAAGGGATTCTTGCCCATAGTAGGAGATATAATGGTCATGTGAATTAAATTCACCCATTCCAGTCCATTTTAGTTCACTGATTCCTAAAATGTCAATGTTCACTCTTGCCATCTCCTGTTTGACCACTTCCAATTTGCCTTGATTCATGGACCTAACATTCTAGGTTCCTATGCAATATTTCTCTTTATAGCATGGGACCTTGCTTCTGTCACCAGTCACATCCACAACTGGGTATTGATTTTGCTTTGGCTTCATCCCTTCATTCTTTTTGAAGTTATTTCTCCACTGATCTCCAGTAGCATATTGGGTACCTACAGACCTGGGGAACTCATCTTTCAGTGTCCTATCTTTTTGCCTTTTCATATGGTTCATGGGGGTTCTCAAGGCAAGAATACGGAAGTGGTTTGCCATTCCCATCTCCAGTGGACCACATTTTGTCAGAACTCTCCACCATGACCCGTCCATCTTGGTTGACCGTACATGGCATGGCTTAGTTTCATTGAATTAGACAAGGCTGTGGTCCATGTGATCAGATTGGTTAGTTTTCTGTGATAGTCATTTCAGTCATTCTGGCCTCTGATGCCCTCTCTCAGGGCCTACAGTCTTACTGGAGTTCCTCTTACTTTGGACATGGAGTATCTCTTTATGGCTGGAGAACATTAAATCTATGTGGGTAGGGTAATAGGTGTGTATGGAATGCAAATCCTATTTTACCTGATGGTTTCACTCTCCTAGGTATCTGAACCGTTTATCAAACATTCCCCATGGTCTTGAGTCTGCTAAGTTGAACTCCACATCCATTTCTTTCCCTGCTTTTAGAGAAAGCAGAGTGAACAGTATGGAGAGTCAGCATATCCATAAAGAAAACTTGAAGGGCTTAGATTCTCAGGAAACTAGTGATGCAGTCAGCACAGACTACAAAACAACATTCTGTTTCATCATTTTATAAAGCTATGAACAATATTTTGGTTATTGCATCTTCAATTATGATGGTTCAGTAGTATAAGCAGTGTTTCTAAATATACTTGACCCTGGCATCCCATTCCCCCACCCCACTTCCCTGAGCTGGTGTGTTCCAATGATCCAGGTTTTAAATATAGTAAACCATTGTTAGACTATTGCAGCATTAATAGAATATTAAGGAGGCATAAATATGCAATATGCTTTACCTGGGCTTCCCTGGTGGCTCACTCAGTAAAGATCAGTCTGCAATGCAATCACCTGCCATGCAATAGGCATGGATTTGATCCCGCGTTTGGGAAGCTCCTCTGAAGAAGGAAATGGCTACCTACCCCAGTATTCTTGCTTGGGAAATCCCATGGATAGAGGAACCTGTGCGGGCTATAGTCTCTGGAGTCACAAGAGTTGCACTTGACTTAGCGACTAAACCACCACCACCACTATCATGCTTCAGCTGCTGCTGCTAAGTAGCTTCAGCCATGTCTGACTCTGTGAGCCCCTATAGATGTGGCTACCTACCCCAGTATTCTTGCTTGGGAAATCCCATGGATAGAGGAACCTGTGCGGGCTATAGTCTCTGGAGTCACAAGAGTTGCACTTGACTTAGCGACTAAACCACAACCACCACTATCATGCTTCAGCTGCTGCTGCTAAGTAGCTTCAGCCATGTCTGACTCTGTGAGCCCCTATAGATGGCAGCCCACCAGGCTTCTCTGTCCCTGGGATTCTCCAGGCAAGAATACTGGAGTGGGTTGCCATTTCCTTTTCCAATGCATGTGTGCATGCATGCTAAGTCACTTCGCCTAGAATCTGACAAAATTTATTTTACCTAGAATCTGATCAAATTTATTGATTCCCCCATGAGAACAATGAACACAGGAATCTGTACACAATTTTGCATCAAATTCTGGGGCATTCAGAGATCTCTTCAAGGCTAGAACTCACAAAGGACTTCTTAACAAAAGTTTTCTTATTCTCACAAATGAATTTATTTTAGTCAATCTTATATTCATCTTATAAATAAGGAAATTGTAGCCTTAATATTTTAAGATAAACATACAATGAATTCCTTGGTGATTCAGTGGTTAGGACTCTGTGTTTTCACTCTCAGGAGCAGGGGTTCAATCCTTGGTTGGGGAACTAAGATTCTATGAGCTGCATCTGGCTGGCCCCCCTCCCCCCCCAATCATGTGTACAGTATACATATACTTTCAGTTGTCAACAATTTAAAAGTCAAATTTAAGCAGGTTTCAGGCATACTGATTTTCAAATAATTTATTCTTAAGCTAATTTTTCTCTAATGCAAACATAAAAATCACAGTGAATAAATTCAGTGTGTGAATTCAATTTGAAGATAAATTAACTTTTCCATAGACATTATTCTTATTTATGGAGTTACTTACTCTTGACTTTGAAGCCATTAGAATTAATGCTGGTAGTTACAGTCCATTTTAGTATCAATGTAAAATACATTGACTAATATTGATGAAAACTTTATTTTGTATTCTAGATGTGATAGGAGGTAAGCTGTATCATGCAAAATTAGGATCTCTGGAATTAGAAAGCAAAAACGGAAATCAAAATTCTGAGCATTTTTATATTTCTACTTTTGAGCCTATCATCCTCTGATCCCTCTTATTTTTCTCTCTTTACATAATTCATTTTATTAAAAGCATCTTCACTCTAAGAAATGTTTTAGCGAATATCTTCTGAGTCAGGTTAATGAAACTTGGTTCTAGAAATCCAGGAGAAAGGGAAAAAAATTGTAATGACTTCTATAAAAGAAGAGATAGTGTGAGAAGATGTGGAATGCTTTCTAAGGAGAGGGGCCAGTGTGAAGCAACTCATGAGTCACAGAAGGTACTGGGCAGTTTCTAAAGGGAAGAAGGACACGCAGAGAAAGAAAGACACACACATACACACACAGAGAGAGAAGAGGACAGAAGAAAGGCAAACTGGACCAACCAAACTCGACCAACAGAACACAGCACAGAGCAGAGGTTTCAGTCTCACTCTGCAGTCAGTTTCCCTCATCCTTATTTGGTTGGGAGATACTTAAATGCCTGAATTTTCCCGTAAATTACCTTAAATGATGTTCCAAATTTAAATTACGCTAAATATTGGTAGTGACTGTGTACACCTGTGCTTCCCTGTTGGATGCTCCTGCTCTGATATACTTTATAAGCACTTACCACCTTAATGAGGCTGTTATTTGTAATTAATCCCTATAGGAACCCACTGCTGTGGTTCATCCAATTTGAGTTATTTTCAGTCATCTCTGAAGACATAGTTTGAAGTAAAATATACCAAGTTGCTTATGATCTGGGAGAAAGAGGGAAGACATTTTAAAAGTCCAGATCAATGTCTCACTCTGCCTTCAGGACTTCATACTTATTGTTTCTTCCACCAGTGGTCTTTCTTTTAATTGACCACTGCCCATGCGTGTTTCAGAACAAAAGCAGGCATGTGGGCTTCAAGTCAAGAGCACATACTTTATTGCTGTTTCTCAGCTTCCTTGCCATTTGGTATTGGGCAAGTCAATTCTGCTGTTCCCCATTAAATAAGGGAAAGTCAAGTCTTCTAACATAATATTATTTTGACGGTGCCAAGAGATGAAAGGTTAATGAAGTTTTGTATTTTAAAAATTGGCATACATATTTTGAAATCCAAGCATATTTTATGTCTTCAAAGCTGTTCCATGTAAAACATTAATAAATAGCTCAATTAAACAGAGTTGGGAGACTGAAAAAGGGGTATTCTCATGCTTTTTGATAATGGGAGAACCCAACAGGGAAAAGAATGTTCTTTCTTGACAAAGACTTGGTTAATGAAAGGCCATGGACTCTGTTTACTGTAACCCTCCCAACTTCCTTTTTCTCCCTATAGAAAAGGGAGAATTCCTTTTTGTCATGTGAGGACATGAGTGTGACTCCCCATGGTTGCAGACTGAATTGCAATTCTCTGCTTTCTCCCTAATAAACATATATTTGCTGAGAAAACATCTGGGTGTCTGTTTCAGGTCAAGATAAGTTTTTCTTTCCTTTTGTTGATGGCACAGAAACTCTTGCTCAATAAGTTAAAAACTATGGACTCTGGTTGGTTTCATGTTTTTCTCATCTGCATTCACTCCAATTAGCACATCCTTCTTTGGGACCAATGATAAGGTTTTCATCTGTATCTTATAATGTTACTATGTTGTTCTCTTAATAGCTGTTTTGATTCTTATTTTTTGTTTCCCCAGTACTCCTCTTTTAGATAATAATACTTCTTAATCTCATCATTGTGGTCTCACTACTGTTTGTGTTCTAATTTCATTGTTTTTTATTTTTTCTGATCATTCCATTCTGTTTTCTTTCAAAATAAGTTCTTTATTCTGTCCCTTTCTTTTTGTGTATGGCATGGCTTTTTTCTTTCTTTCTTTCTTTTTTCTTTTAACAGTTCTTCCCTCTATTCTTTCTTCTGAACTATAACCTTTATTACAGATATCGTGATGCTGGGCCGTGATACTCATCACTTGCTCGTATTCGGGGGGTCAAGCCTCCACCTACTCTGTATTCAAATTGATTTTCCTTTACATCAAGCAACTACCCATTTATGTAACTGGAACTGTTTGTCTTCCCTCTGAGATTCAGGTAGAGGGGCATTTTATCCTGTGTCTGCAGTCCATGTACATGGGAGAACTTCCATCAGGTTTTCTGTTCTTCCATCTAAGATTCTGACACATATCCTCCACCAGGATTTAAGACATCTGTTTTTAAGAGAAGAATAACTTTGGGCTTCTAATCATTACTGTATTTCTGCAAAGGCATGGGAAATGTCAAAATCTGACACTTTTTGTGCTTATGCTGAAACCCTATTTCTTATGTAATAGCTCCTACACTTTCTCTCTTCTCTCTCCCTGTCTCTGTTCCCCTACCCTCTCTTTTTTTGTACCTCTCTCTCTCTCTCTCTCTTTTTTTTTTTTGTACTTTTGGCCAGAGGGTGGTCTACTTGTTTCTTTCATCTACTTCTTGCCAAATTCGAGTGTGAAATTCTCACAATTTTGTCACTTAGTCACACATTTTCTTTCTTGGTATTAATTCTGAGTGGGGTGTGTATGTGAGTTTGAATGATTGTGTATTTTAGGCATAGTACAGAGGTTGGATTAGGATACTAAAATCTTTATGTTTTGAATTGAGATGGTATCCTTTTCTTATTGGTTCTCACTGTGAATTTCCCTCATTTAAGATTTGCTGCTTTAACTTCAATTTATAGACTTTGGGAGCAATAATTCTGATTGGAGTTCTCTCCACCACTTTTCTTACTCTTCAAGGTATTCCTTGTCTTTTGAATATAAATTCAATGATAGTGGAATGAAATCTATATTCATTTTATAACTTCTCTATTATAATTCTGTGGCTTCCCCTGACCCCACATAGAGCTATTGAGTTATAGAAAGGAAAGTTAGCTTTGCATTAATACATGCATGCTCTTGTGTTGATGTTTTCAAACATTTTATACTCTCCTTCTAAGCACCATGGTAAAATATTCTACAGATTTAGAAGCTCTGAGATTAATGGGCATTCCCTTTGGCATATTGGATATAAATTTGGCAAAAACTGAATGAAAGATAAGGAAACAGGAGTATCTTATCCCTTTACAGTTGGGAGAAATGGATTATCAAGACCTCATCTGAGACAGATAGACAAACTTTTTCAGTAAATTAAGCGTCATCTTTCAATTATTAATCTGACCAATACAGAAACAAAATCACCTAGGTAAATAGGTAAGAAAGATGCAGGCACTTTATAAAGAGGCATCTCTGGGCATCTGGAGTCTGTTTCCACTCCACATTTTATTTATAGTATCAATTAAGGTCAACTGAACCAAGTTCTCTAGCATTTAGAATGAAAATAAATGAAAGTCATCAATATTACAATATGAAATGTTGTCTAGCTATAGTGCTCATGTTTACTTTCAGATCTGATTATTGTTGTTACTGTTCAGCTGGCAAGTCATGTCCAACTCTACAACTCCATGGACTGCAGCATGCCAGGCCTCCTTGTCCCTCTCCATCTCTTGGAGTTTGCCAAAGTTCATGTCCATTGAATCAGACATGGTTAGACACCTGCATTACATTTTTTGCAATCTGCATCTTCTTTTTATTCACAAAGAAATGTCAATTCCATAAGAGAAAAATGTCATTCCTTC
Organism: Madoqua kirkii; assembly: GCA_006408675.1. NCBI lineage: Eukaryota > Metazoa > Chordata > Mammalia > Artiodactyla > Bovidae > Madoqua > Madoqua kirkii. The sequence continues at coordinate 1,146 of SJYC01090914.1, read as the reverse complement.
AAATCAAAACTTCCTTGCAGGTGTTTTTAAAAAAGTATCAGGTTTACAAGTTCTATAAAATAATAAACCTCTCATTCATTATGCATTCTGTGTTTTTATCTGCCTAACAATAGATGGACGTGATGGGGGGTGAATAATGGATCCTGAGCAGATGTGTTCAACATTGTTCTCTGAAAAATTACTTGTAGCTGAGAATAACAACACTTTATACCTCCAAAATATGACTGGGGATAGAGGCCAGTATTTTACCCTGTGAGCAAGAAGCAGTAAAAATGATTCTCAAGTAATTTACTTGTACTTAGATGAATCCTTTAATACTTTTTACCAAATGTATTTATTGATAAAAATCTCTGCAACATCATTACATTATGTGACATATCTCAATCTTAAGTTTTTGAAATGCACTATAATGCATTCTTAGGGGCTTTCCAGATGGTGCTAGTGGTAAAGAGCCCACCTGCCAATGCAGGAGACATAAGAGACTAGGGTTTGATCCCTGGGTTTGGAAGAGTCCCTGGAGGAGGGCATGGCAACCCACTCCAGTATTCTTGCCTTTAGAATCCCATGGATAGAAGACTCTGGTGGGCTGCAGTCCATGGGGTTGCAAAGAATCGAACACACTGAAGTGACTTAGCAAGCATGCACACACACATAATGCATTCTTAGAGGGGCAACTTATGTTTCTGAGTGACAGACATGAAGGCTGCCTCCATGGCACATAATAACATTTATGGCTGCAAAAACATTGAAAATGGAAAAAAATTATTTTAAAGATACTTTTAAGTGTCCGAAATACTGAGGAAAATGGCTCTGTGAGGTTGTGCTGTTGTCATCAAGATTTCACCCCAATTGTCAACCAATTCCTTACACACAGACCTTGGATCTTTATTAAATGTTTCTTTTTGTTTAAAAGTATGATAAATATATATTGCCTATTTATATAATATTTATAAAATTTATATAATGAGCATGAAACTATCTTTCTTCAGAATAAAAATAATGCATTTCATTATAGTTTTGAGGGAAAAGAGATTTTAGGACAGGAATTTTATGCAACATTTGAAGAATTGGCATGTTCAGTTCAGTTCAGTCACTCAGTCGTGTCTAACTCTTTGCGACTCCATGAATCGTAGCACGCCAGTCCTT
>SJYC01090913.1:0-11737 GCA_006408675.1 Madoqua kirkii | reverse complement strand
TGGGAGGGATTGGGGCAGGAGGAGAAGGGGACGACCGAGGATGAGATGGCTGGATGGCATCACGGACCCAATGAACTTGAGTCTGAGTTAACTCTGGGAAATGTGATGGACAGAGAGGCCTGGCGTGCTGCAGTTCATGGGGTTGTGAAGAGTTGGACATGACTGAGTGACTGAACTGAACTATTATTTTCTTACATATACAAATAATTTGTTGAACACACTATTCCTTAAATAATGCTGAGAACTATTTATTTATGCATTCTACTTGAATATGTATAGGAAGCACTAATAGGTTAATCTTTTTAAATGTGCATTTATATTATGTTTGATGAGATGCTTATTATGTCAACCAGTGGGCAGAGTACAACAGAGAATACAGTTGCATTTGCGGGACAAATTATGCTAATTTGGAATGCTCAGATTCTGAAAATGTCATGTCTTTGAGGTTCAGCTCTTCAAAGTCATTCTTAATTAATCAAAAAGTCTCTGGCTGTAGTCACACAGTGCCTCTGTGCTAGAATTTTACAGAGAAACAGAACCAATGGGATATATCTCCATCTCCATCACCTCCAACTTTATCTCTACCTCTATCTCCATCTCTCTCTGTTCATCTAGAAAGAGAGAGCTTTATTATAAAGAATTGGCGTGTGTGACTATGGACGTAGGCAGATTCCAATATCTTCAAGGTAAGTTAACAAGCTGGAGACCCAAGACAGCCAGGAGTTCTTGGGTTCTATTGGATGAAGTCTACTCACATTTGGAATACAAACCTTCTTGACTTAAGCTATCAATTTAAATGTTAATCACCTTAAAAAATACATTAACAGAAACAGTCAGAATACAGTGACCCAATATTTGGACACCTTGTGGCCCAGTTAAGTTGAAAACATATTATACAAAATTAACTCTCTTAAATCCCAAGTAGTAGTGTACCTTTACAATAGTCTCAGTGATTTGTTTTCTGCCCATTTTCGTTTGTCATAATAAGCATCAAGCAGTCATTACATAAGTGTCATTCATTCATTTGAAAGCATATTTTGAGCTCCATTAAGTCTCAAGCTTTGTGATAAACACGGGAAAGTTATAAAGTACATAGTGACATTAAAGAAATGCTTAGGTGATTGATTCAATACTACTTGTCCAGCAAGAAACTTGTAAGCAGGGTAAATAGTCTACAAGCACCTCTCAGGCAGGCAAAGAATATGACCATTTAAGGAACAGCAAGGAAGTCAATGTGGCAAATCATAGTACAGATCAAAGTAAAGATCTGATTTTACATTCTAAGGAAGATGAACAGAGATTGATAGCTTTTAATTAGCAGAATAGCGTATCCAACTTTTGAAAGATCATTCTATCCTCTGTGTAGAAAATAAATGAGATAGAGGCAGAATCAAAATAAATAGTCTACAAGCACCTCTCAGGCAGGCAAAGAATATGACCATTTAAGGAACAGCAAGGAAGTCAATGTGGCAAATCATAGTACAGATCAAAGTAAAGATCTGATTTTACATTCTAAGGAAGATGAACAGAGATTGATAGCTTTTAATTAGCAGAATAGCGTGTCCAACTTTTGAAAGATCATTCTATCCTCTGTGTAGAAAATAAATGAGATAGAGGCAGAATCAAAATTAGAGGAATGGAGTTCAGGTATAAGAGATCTAGACAGCAACAGAGTTAGAACCATCAATTCAGTTCAGTTCAGTCACTCAGTTGTGTCTGACTCTTTGCGACTCCATGAATCGCAGCACACCAGGCCTCCCTGTCCATCACCAACTCCTGGAGTTCACTCAGACTTACGTCCATGGAGTCAGTGATGCCATCCAGCCATCTCATCCTCTGTCATCCCTTTCTCCTCTTGCCCCCAATCCCTCCCAACATCAGAGTTCTTTTCCAATAAGTCAACTCTTTGCATGAGATGGCCAAAGTACTGGAGTTTCAGCTTTAGCATCAGTCCTTCCAAGAACCATATACACATACACAGAGGAAAATTGAGAACACTTAGCAAATGATTGGATTTAGGGGAGGAAAAAGGAAGGTGTCAATAATGATTCTTGGGTTTTTGATCTAAGGAATTGCTCAAGGACTTCTAGTGAACTACCATTTGTTGAGATGGGGAACTCTACAGGTGAAATAAGGTAAGGATGGAAAAGATCATGATCCTGGTAAAGTGAAAAGGCTCCTGCTCATCACTGTGCACAGGCTCAATGGGACAGAACAATCCTTCCACCACCTGGCTTACACTGTTATTCTAGAATCTCTCTTTACCATCATCCTGATGTTTCTAACACATCCTACTAAGTGGCTCCCTCTTAGTTTTTACTACCAACATCACTTTAAAAGCAAATCAGCCAGCACCTTCTTTCAGGTCAGTATATGGGAAAGTTAACTTTTTTTTTTTTGAGACTTTGCTCCTCTAAAATGTATTCATTCCATCTTTACACTTTATGTATAATCTGATTGACAATGAAATTCAAGATTGAAGAATTTTGAAGGCTTGCTCTGGTATCTCACAGTTTCTTTAGCCTGAAGACTGAAGCCATTTGAATATTGATTCTTTGCACATGAGCATGAGTCTTTTCCCACCCCTAATTTCTGGAGTTTAGTAAAACTTCTCTTGGTCTTCTATGTGCTAAAAGATTTCACATGGTGTGTCTCTGTATTGATCTATTTTTATCCACTCTTCTGAGTTCTCTGTTGGTCACTTCAATCTAGAAGGTTATCTCTCAGTTACATTGCTTTCTAGGATAATTTTTTGAAGATTTCCTTTTCTTTCATTTATTTTTGCCATTCCTCACTGTTTTGTAATCAACAGCAACATTTTTCCTGAAAATTCCTTGGCCAAAGAAGCAATACAAAGTAGGTGATATGGTTTGTTTTTCATATAACTTTGAGATTCTTACTGCAGTGAAAGAGATGGATGATGTTGCTCTTATTACAAAATAAACAGACATCTGTACTACTCTCTGCCCTTCCTTGCCCTACAAAGGTGGGAATGGAATAGGAGGATATCAATCAGAAGCTCTGCAGGGTATTCCACAAATAGCACCAAAAGGTCCGGGAACAAGTGATAAGACAGTTAAGAAAATAAGATAACCTTTAGTTGTAAATTTGTTGTCAATCCATAGAATCTGGAAGTCACACAAGAGAAACACTGCCTCTCAGCAAATGTTAAAAGGAAAAATAAACATCAGTTTAAATCACTTGTTTTAACTGGATAGAATTACTAGGGTTATGTGTAAATTCACTCATACACTGTATGGCCAGTGGTTAAATGAAACAGCTCATCTGCTATGATGGATAAAATAATCTATAATTTACCAATAAAAAGCCAGACTTCCTCTTCAGAATGCTTTGTGTGTTTTTTGAAGTCTGTCTAGTAAGTTAAAACTAAGCCATTTTGAGTTCAATGTTTCTTTTGACTTAACTGAAGAAGACTCTCCAAACTTCTCTTTCAAATTCTTGAAGCAAAGCAGAGTTTTAGGGTTTGCTATCTACCCACATAAACAGTAGATTATGGGATTGTGGCATGGTAGTCAACCAGGGTGCCCTTGGTGGCATACTGAAAGCCAAAGTGACTGAGAAAGATCTGGGAGTCACAAAAGAACTCAGTATGAAACCAGTCTTGTGCCTCCCAGTAAGGAGAACAACCTTCATCCTCTGAGTTGATGCATTTGAAAGCAAATACACTGAAGATTCTATTGCACCTCCATGGGCAGAATAATATCTAGTCCTTTGAGTATTCACTAAGGCTGCTTTGGGAACAGAATGCTAAATATTAATACACAAAGCCTAATTTGATAGTTTTTCTCCTCTTCCTTTGGAAATGATAGTTTTCTCAGTAACACTGAGAACTATATTTTATACTTTATCTGTGTCATGTGGCATGCCTGTTCAAAAACACAATTGATCAAACAAAATTTCTGATCAGTTGTATCATCACTTAAAAATATCATTTTATTTAGTAATTCACAGCAGCTAGTGTTAGAATCTTTTTTTAAGGTTATTTTACAGTCCTTATTAACATGCTTATAAATATTACAAACTTAGTCCAGAACTTCAAATATTTTCAGTATAGTCTTTATTACCAAAGTCATAGAGTAATATATATATATATATCTGTCTCTGGGTCAACTTATACTTTATCTGTGTCATGTGGCATGCCTGTTCAAAAACACAATTGATCAAACAAAATTTCTGATCAGTTGTATCATCACTTAAAAATATCATTTTATTTAGTAATTCACAGCAGCTAGTGTTAGAATCTTTTTTTAAGGTTATTTTACAGTCCTTATTAACATGCTTATAAATATTACAAACTTAGTCCAGAACTTCAAATATTTTCAGTATAGTCTTTATTACCAAAGTCATAGAGTAATATATATATCTGTCTCTGGGTCAACCACCAGTAATAAAGACTCTTTGTAAATTTCCTTTTAACTTTTAGATTACAATTTTTAATGATTTTGCCTTCTCATACCTGAATCTTAATTTCTTATATCAAGAGCAGTAATCTCTAAACTGATTAGAAAATATGTATAAAGGCAGAAACTTGTTCACAATCAATGATTTTTACTTCTGGCTCTATTTTCTTTCTCTTTTATTCTGTATTCTGATTTAATGTTATCATAATCCTGTAATGTTTGTTTGTGGCTCTAGCCAGCATTACTGTTGAAAACACCCAGTGTCATGCCAGAGAGTGGAGGACGTGACATCAACAGATTCTGTGCTAAAGACACATAAATGGGACATATTAATGCAACATTTAGCAGTTGGAAGGCGAGTAAAGGGAAAATTTAGCCCCATTGGTGAATTTACGAGTCATAAGTGAGAATAACTTGGCAAAAGAGGTTCAGAAATAATGGCTTAGCTTCTGTTTCCTCAAATGTTTACAGAAAAGTGAGAACTAGGGCATGATTTTATTGACCTGCACTGATATTATCTGATTTATATTTGTCTATGCCTTTATTGTGATATGCATGCTAAGTCTCTTCCGTTGTATTACAACTCTTTGCAACCCTATGGTTGGTAGCCCACCAGGCTCCTCTGTCCATGGGATTCTCCAGGCATGAATACTAGAGTGCGTTGTATGCCTTCCTCCAGGGGATCTTCCCCACCCCAGCATCAAACTCCTGTCTCTTACATCTCCTGCATTGGCAGGCAGGTTCTTTACCATTAAGGTCACCTTGGAATCAATGCCAAATCTGTTATGGGTACTGTTTGGCAGTTTTCAATGACTTAGGCAACAATCAGCGTTCATTCCTAACCTCTATAACTTTCAGGCCATGCTCTTTGGTTAAGTGCTCCATCCCAGATGCACAATGGAGCCACCTGGGCAGGATTTAAAATAATACAGTCATCCAGACCCTCTCCTTAGAGATTCTGATTTAATCAGTCAATTGTTCTTAAGCAATGATTGTTCTTAAGCATTTTTAAAAAGCTCTCTAAGGGATTGTAGTATGTGGCCAGAGTTAAGAACCTCTAGTCTGTGTTATGCAACACTATAGTTTCAACTGAGTACAATTTCAGACATTCAAGGCCATAAAAATCTATAATCAAGAACTGAAAGTTTAGTAATAAGCTTAGAATTTATTCATATGTTCTTTTCAGACAGATATCTGTCTTGTGTCTTCCCTGGTGGCTAATGATCTAGGTTTGGTAAAGTTTCAGTACCATGATGTTTCTGACAACACCAGACTCTTTTCTTAGTCTAAATCAGAATGTTTTCTTTTTATTCAGAATTTCCTCTGTAATTCTGTTTTGGAGAAGCTTTGGGATGATTTTCAGTGCAGTTCAGTTCAGTCGCTCAGTCGTGTCCAACTCTTTGCAACCCCATGAATCGCAGCATGCCAGGCCTCCCTGTCCATCACCAACTCTCGGAGTTCACTCAGACTCACTGAGTGCTTATTCTTATATCTTCATAATTTCCCTGTGAATACTAGTGGATTTGTCCACTGAATATCAATATTAAATATTTTTATTGGACAAACATTTTGAATTATTTCATTGTTATTCATAACTAATCTGCTGCCCCTTTTTGCGTTTAAACAGGTCTGAGTGTTCTGCTCTTCAAATTGCAGAAGACAAAATGTTTCCTTTTACCAGGCTTCTGACTCCAAAGACTTATAGCTGGTTGTAAGTTGAAGCTTCAATCAACTGCTTTGGAATATCAAAAGCCTATGATTGAGTACTGACTCTGCCGTCAGTAAATGAACATAGATCCCTTGAATACTGATTATATTCTCAGAACACTGGTATCAGCAGAACACTGGTATCAGCAGAGTATTTAGAAGTACAATGATAGAAATAATGACAACTTACATTAATATAGTATATCTTAGAGAAGTAGAATTTCCTTGCTATGAAGAAGCTCTAAATGAATTATAGAGATAAGAATGTAAGAAAAAAATTTATGAATGACCTACAGCAATATGTATAATAATTTCTGTGATAAACTATATGTTCTGTTGGGGTTGAAAGCATAGGGAAATTAATAATGGTAAGTACTTGTGAAGCCTTCAGAAAAGAGGAGGACTTGAAAATGACTTTCATTTTGTCTTGTAATGTTTAGACAGAGAATTATAAAGGATAAGTAAGGTGTTCTCTGTAAGTCAGGGAGTGAACAGAACAGATATAAATGAAGAGAGAGAGAGACAGAGAAACAGAGATAGATGAGAGGGGAATTACAGATTCTTAATGGAAGGCACATATGTTGACATAAGGAAGAAGGTAAGCTAAGTGGTATGGAAGCAGATCACATATGATGATGGAAGGATGATGGAAGGTGATGGTATGGAAGGGTGATTAACAACATTAGCTTTGAAATCAGATTGATGTGGGTTCATTTTTTGCACTGTTATTTTTTAAATTGAGCTATAATTGACATATAACATTGTGTATCTTTAAGATGTACAATGTGTTAATGTGATACATTTGTATATGGCAATATGATGAACTCCATAGTGGTAATTAACACCTCTCTCACATAAATATCATTTCATTTTGTAGTTTAATTTTTTTGTTCCTGTGCTCCTCTTGAATACAAAGAATGAAGTGAATGATCATCAAGAATTTCTGCAAATAAGACACTAAGTTCAATCATGTTGGCAAAGAACTAAGTTTTAAATGACAATAGTTTGTTTTAAATTTTTACTTTATATTGAATATAGTTGATTCTTGGAAGTAGAAAAATGGCAACCCAGTTCAGTAGTCTTGCCTGGAAAATCCCATGGACAGAAAAGCCTGGTAGACTATAGTTCATAGGGTCACAAAGAGTTGGACAAGACTGAGCATATAGTTAGTTTACAATGTCATGTAAGTTTCAAGTGTATAGCAAAGTGATTCAGTTCCACATATACATGTATCTATTCTTTTTCAAATTCTTCTCCCATGTAGGTTATTATGGAATAGTCAGTACAGCTCCCCATGTTATACTGTAGGTCCTTATTGGTTATTTTATATAGTGTGTATATGTCAATCAGTCAGTTCAGTTCAGTCAGTCAGTCAGGTCTGACTCTTAGTCACCCCATGGACCTGCAGCATGCCAGTCTTCCCTGTCCATCACCAACTCCTGGAGCTTACTCAAACTCGTGTCCATCTAGTTGGTGATGCAATCTCAAACTGCATCCTACCCTAACCTTACTAGCCATGACTGACAATGTATAAGTCATTTATCTCTGTGAATCTCTTTTTCTATATTATTAAAGTAAAGACATGACTACATTGACCACATTCTGCATGGTAACCCATAATTCCTGTCATACTCAATTCAGTATTTGTGTCAAGCAATACTGGCTAAAACTTCAGTGAAGACAAGCAGAGAAATCAGTCTCTTCATATTGTTGAAAATTAGCTCTCTCTGAAAGTGCAAGTGAAATTTGCTAGTCATGTCCGACTCTTCATGACATCATGGACTATATGGTCCAAGGAATTTTCCAGGCCAGAATACTAGAGAGGGTAGACCTTCCCTTCTTCTAAAAGGTTACAAATTAGGAAACCATATTTGAGTTCATTTAATTCAGCAGCAAAACACAGAATAAAGGTAGAGAGAATGTAGCTTGGGAGACCATGGAATTGAATATTTCAGCGATTCAGGCTTGAAGAAGTAGAATACAACTGTAGTGTCAGCAGAATTAAAAATTATAGGCATGATGAAAGACATTTCAAGGAAAATTTGCAAGACTTCCTAGTTCATCAAGGTTGCCTTGGTTCCTGGAGTTCGTTAGAGTAATTACCTATATGGAAAAAGAAGCTGAAAATATTCTTTTGTTGTTTAGTATTGCTGTTGTTTACTCACTAAATCATGTCCAACTCTTTTGCAACCTCAATAATCCATGAACCCTCCTGGATCCTTCTTTCCATGATATTTCTCAGGCAAGAATACTGGAGTGGGTTGCCATTTCCATCTCCAATATATATGTATATGTATAACTAAATTACTTTAATGCATGGCTGAAACTAATACAATCTTGTGAATCAAATATATGCCAATTCAAAGAATTAAAAAAATTAAAAGAAGATTAAAAGAGAACATCCATGTAAAATGCTGGTACATTGTAAGAACTCTTTAAAGGTTAACTTATTATATGTGTGTTCTTAGTCGCTCAGTTGTGTCTGACTGTTTGGGACCTTTTGGACTATAGCCCGCCAGGCTTCTCTGTCCATGGGATTATCCAGGCAAGAACACTGGAGTGGGTTGCCATTTTCCTCCTCCAGTGCATCTTCCCTACACGGAGATAGAACTCATGTTTCCTTTATCTCCTGCATTGAAGGCAGATTTTTTACCTGCTGAGCCATTGAGGAAGCCCTAATTTATTTATAAGTTTTTGTCATAATTTATTATTTTATATGTAAATCAATTTTTCTAATATAAAAAAGAAACTTTGGTTAATGTTGTTTCAAAAGCAGGAATATATCTGAATGAAAGAGTCCAAAAGATAATTGAATATAATGGCAGGAATTTGAATGGGAGGATAGGACTGAGCTTACATATGTGAAGGTCACTGATTGAAGAATAAAATTTCAAGTCAGAACATAGGATGAAGTCTCTGAGTAAGAAAGTATAGTAACTGAACCTTTAATAAGAGTTTTGATGGACCAAACTCAGTCTGACCAATGGTTAATGGGTTCCTCTCTGTGGCAAGCACTCAAGAATCACATACCAGGGAATCATGGATTACTGCTATTTTCATCCATAGCTTTTTTTTCATTTTTTCCTTTCCTGGATGGCCTTCCCTTTTCTCTGCATCTTTAGTTTTACATGAGCACAGTTTCTCTTAAGCAGAAATATAAGCTATTACTTTTATTTTTTTGTTGCTGCTGTTTTCTTCTTTAATTCATTTTTCTCATTTCATCACTTAAGTGATCTTACAGAGTGAAAATTAATATGTGTTAAGCTCAGACAGAATTGGATATTTCACTGTTGCTTTTGGCATTTAATGCGTTATTAGACATACATTGAAATTCTATGGTAGTTGGTATATGAATATATAAATGTCAGTTATATGTTTATTTGCTTTTTTTGACTTAATTTTTCTTCTTTTGATAAATACTATCATATTAGTTTTCCCTATAATGGAGAAAATGGAAGGAAAATTACATGCATAGTTTTTTTTTTTTTTTCTTCTCAATGTGTAATAAAATAACTTGCACTCCAGGATGATTAAGATGATAGTTTTCCTTTCTTGGGATGCCATAGCTAATGGAGTTTCTCTCTTTATTGGTATGCTTTGAGTTTGTGGTTGTGTTTGGAAGATACAACCAGTAGAGTTCTAGGCTGCAATAGATAAGTTTCAGGTCAGCAGAGCCTCCAAAGATACCTAATTTCCACTCTTATTTTTATTGTTTACCTTTTCTATTCAGCATTAATAACTGTGATCCACACTCTTACTCCTTTTGCTCAGAAGATATTGGTGACAGAAGTAGCAAACAGTGAGAAAATCTGCCTTTTCACTTTGTCCTAGACGTGCCTTCTGGAAGTAAATGCTGCTGCTGCTGCTGCTTCATCACTTCAGTTGTGTCCAACTCTGTGTGACCATAAGGACCACAGCCTTCCAGGACCCTCTGTTCATGGGATTCTCTAGGCAAGAGTACTAGAGTGGGTTGCCATGCCCTCCTCCAGAAGATCTTCCTGACCCAGGGCTTGAACCTGGGTCTCTTGCATTGGTGGCAGATTCTTTACCACTGAGTCAGCAGAGAAGACCCTGGAAGTAGATGCTTGATGGCAAATGAATGTTTATGTAGCTACAAGGAAGAGTTCAGTTCAGTTCCATTCAATCGCTCAGTTGTGTCCAACTCTTTGCGACTCCATGGACTGCAGCACACCAGGCCTCCCTGTCCATCACCAACTCCTGGAGTTTACTCAAATTCATGTCCATTGAGTTGGTGATGCCATCCAACCATCTCATCCTCCGTTGTCCTCTTCTCCTCCTGCCTTCAATCTTTCCCAGCATTAGGGTCTTTTCAAATGAGTCAGCTCTTCACATCAGGTGACCTAACTAATGGAGTTTTAGCTTCAGCATCAGTCCTTCCAATGAACATTCAGGACTGATTTCCTTTAGGATGGACTGGTTTGATCTCTTTGCAGTCCCAGGGACCCTCAAGAGTCTTCTCCAACACCACAGCTCAAAAGCATCAATTCTTTGGAGCTCAGCTTTCTTTATAGTCCATCTCTCACAAGGAAGAGTAAATAGCAACAAAGACCCCCAGCAGATGGTGTGTTTCAGAAGCTTTGTGGTTGTGGAGCCAATGCAATAGTTTTTACTTGGGCTCTGGGCCAGATAGAAAGACTGCATGGTCATTTTATTACTGCAGAATCACAGCCTGATTCACAGCTGACTTTGGCCAGCCTGCACCAGGAAAACTTCTATTACAGGGCTCTGTGAGTGGTATGCAGCAGATGCAAATATGGAGTCATTATGGAAATGAGCCTTCACTCTCATTAACTCACACAAGGTGTTTATGAGGTCATCACGCCCTTCATTTGGCACCTAGGTGGTGAGGTCTGTTCCTTTAGAGATGGTGCTAATTCATTTTCAGCTGTGATTTTTACTTTATTCACAGACTGGTCTTCTGAAAACATCCCAAATGAATGTGAGAAAACAGATAATTTTTAAAAGATTTAGTAAATGACAAAGGAAAACTGAATCAATTCTCATATGTATATCAGAAAGTTGATCCATTACGTGTGTGTTATATATACGCTCCTTGCTATCCAGGATAAGTGTGATAATAGTATTTACTTAATTTAGTAGTCAATATGTGTATATAGATATAAACCATGTCACTTAAAGTTATAATGAGAATCTATTTTTTCTCCTTTGGAAATGAAGTAGTTTGGCTGACCTATGCCAGTTTCACATAGGGATAAACTAAAAAATCAAACCCTGCTTCAAGCAAGAACACATATGTCTAGAGGTTTTAAAATCATAAATTGGATAAAGATGATTAATCAGAATAAATAATCAGCAACTGACATCTGCTCATAACTGGTAGAGATTAGTTTCTAAACTTCAAAGGGTGTGGAAACAGGACATTTTCAAAAATCAAAAGAAAACTAGGCTACTTTATTTTGAGCAAATATATCTTAAAGGCATATCTTTCCTTTTGAATTAGATGTTCTTATGAAATGCAAGACATTAGAAAGACATGAAAAAAACGAGGAGTTATAAAAATAGTGAGTAAGTAGAAATAGTGAGTAAGTGAAAATAGTGAGTAAGAAAATATCAATTTAGATTATCCT
>SJYC01090912.1:0-12298 GCA_006408675.1 Madoqua kirkii | reverse complement strand
TCTTTCTGATCCCTGACAAAACTGTACTCTAATCATTTTTTGTATTAACCATTCTATATTTATTTGTTAACATTTTCTTGGATCATTTTCAAAGCATATGATCATTTACTTCTAGTATTTTCAAAGCATATGTTGTCAGTAATAAATCACTTATTCATGTCATTGATTAGGGGAGGAGAAGGATGAAGGGATGGAGCCAGTAATGATAGAATTTATCAGAGCTGCATGTAAAACTCAGTTGATTCAATCATTAGTGAGTAATTTAAGATGTAAGTGGATTAGTAGAAGCATTAAATTCATAACAGTTTCAAAAGATTATTAAACATTTCTAAAAGCTTAAAATTTGTGTCTACTTTGTAAGGTTGTTCATATTTTAAGTTAAAAATATATAGCATTGAAACATATACATTGCCATATTTAAAATAGATAACCAGGGGGATTTTTCTGCATGATTTAGGGAACTCTACCCAGTACTCTGTGACAATCTAGAAGGGTGGGATGGAGTTGGGGGTGGAAAGGAAGTTCGATGGAGGGAACATAGATATACTTATGGCTGATTCACACTGATGTATGGCAGAAACCAACACAATTTTGTAAAGCAATTATCTTCCAATTAAAAATTTAAAAAATGATGTAAAATGATTAAAAATAGTAAAAACTAAAAATAAATTTTAAAATATATGTTTGCCAATTTCAGCACCTACTAATTATCAGTTTTTTTATCACTCAAAAAATATGCAAATACAGCCCATCTTTCTCTTGAAAGATAGATACTAAGTAGATGTGGTTCACTTCTATAAAAATTATTCTTGTAAGAAAACAGTTTTTTCACACTTCCAGATACATAAAATGATATTTTCTTTCTAACTCTTCTTCACTAATTTTTTTTCATTCTAGATGCATATTTTTGGTCTTTACAATGTACCAGCTCTCAAAAAGATACAGTTACCCAGAACACCAGGAACCAGTCTTTCTTGGGCAGTTCTCTTTTGTAAAAGCAAATGTATCATTTACTTGCACTAATCTGAAAGTCCCCTGGACAGCTAGGAGATCAAATGAGTCAGTCTTAAGGGAGATCAACACTGAATATTCACTGGAAGGACTGATGCTGATGCTGAAGCTCCAGTATTTTGGTCATCTGATGCTAGCAGGTAATTGGTTGGAAAAGTCCCTGATGCTGGGAAAGATTAAGGCAGAAGGAGAAGAGGAAGTCAGAGGATGAGATGGTTGGATGGTATCACTGATGTAATGAACGTGAACTTGGGTAAACTCTGGGAAATGGTGACAGACAAGCAAGTGTGGCATGCTGCCATCAATGGGACTGCAGAGTCAGACAGGAACGGGGGGCTGAACAACAGCAACAAATCTGAATTAACTATTTATACATCCAATGATACAGAATATTTTGCAACTTCGTTAATTTTTGAGAATTTGCAAAGAAATCACACTGTTTAAAGTTGAGCATTAACAACATTCTTTAGAGATTTTTAATTTTTAGGGTAAAATATTTGAGGCTGTCATCAGGGACCTAAAACCATCTTCACTGCCTATCTGTCCTAGCCCTCGAGTGAACTAAAAATTATTTTCTGAGTTATCCTGGTGTCAGACTCATATTTGTGCCCTGGGCCCACTTTCATCTGATATTTGAGTAACCAACCACATGTCTTGTCAGAGAGCCTTCTCTGCCTTCTGCATCTACACAAGGTAATAACAACCTTCCTTCACAGGCTTGACTTTTGCTAAAGTATGAAAGTGTTTCTCTTTAATCATCAAAATAAAATATTTATGTTCCATCTACTATTTTAGTGAAGAACTCAAATTCACTTATATTCAATATCTATCAAATTTCATTATATGAAGCATAACAGGTAATGTAAGATTCAAATTTGCTCCAGGTCAGTGCTTTTCAACTCATATACCACAAGCCATTTGTGGATCAAGAAACTGATCTAATATTTCCTGGCTAACTTTTAAATAGTGAATAATATTGAAATAAAATAGAAATATCAGAATATATCTAATAAGTGATAGGCTGTTTCATAAAGTATGTCTATTTATAGGATACCTTATGATTTATTTATATATATATTAAACCATGACTTCATTGAATGATGAGTCTGGACTCTATAAGGACATGTAAAAGTTACTAATGGATTCTACTTTGAAAGAAATTGAGAATCATCAGTTTACAACAAAGGGCATCATAAACACAACAACTAAACAAATTCTGTTTATTTGTTTAACAATGGAAATGATAGATGCTCTTATTCTCTGGGTATTTGGAAAATAGTTCCCACTTTACAAGAAACCAAATTTGTTTTCTCAGTGCCAGCAATGATTTTTTTTAAGTTTACTAATTTTATTTTATTTTTGCTATAGACAGGCAGGAATCAGAACAAAATTTGCAGACTTTTTTCTAACAAGTAGGGTCTTATGCAACATAATATACATTGCTTATGCAACATATATAGCATTGATACTTAATACTTAACATTTCATTTTATACTATAAACACATTTTTTCCCCTCATTTGTTTACTTTGAAAAACGTTGGCTTACAGCTGGAATTTTACAAATTAGGATTGGAATAAATATAGCCATATATAGTACTTTGGCCACCTCATGCAAAGAGTTGACTCATTGAAAAAGACTCTGATGCTGGGAGGGATCAGGGGCAGGAGGAGAAGGGGATGACAGAGGATGAGATGGCTGGATGGCATCACTGACCCCATGGATGTGAGTTTGAGTGAACTCTAGGAGTTGGTGATGGACAGGGAGGCCTGGCATGCTGTGATTCATGGGGTTGCAAAGAGTTGGACACGACTGAGTGACTGAACTGAACTGAACTATATAGATACATTAATAAATCAATCATAAGTAATGAAAATAAAGTCCAATTTATCTCTCACCAAGTCATTATAGTAGCAGTTAACAGTGGGACTGATGCTTTCAGACATGGCCATGAAAGCAAGTTATGACAAGCTGCTGCTGCTAAGTTGCTTCAGTCATGTCCAACTCTGTGCGACCCCATAGACAGCAGCCCACCAGGTTCCCCTGTCCCTGGGATTCTCCAGGCAAGAACACTGGAGTGGGTGGCCATTTCCTTCTCCAATGAATGAAAGTGAAGTTGCTCAGTCGTGTCTGACTCTTAGCAACCCCATGGACTGCAGCCTACCAGGCTCCTCCGTCCATGGGATTTTCCAGGCAAGAGTACTGGAGTGGGGTGCCATTGCCTTCTCCGTATGACAAGCTAGATGATCTAAATCTTTTGGCCATTTCCTATCAATGCAAAGAAATAGAGGAAAACAATAGAGTGGGAACTACTAGAGATCTCTTCAAGAAAATTAGAGATAACAAGGGAACATTTCATGCAAAGATGGGCACAATAAAGGACAGAAGCTATATGAATCTAATAGAAGCAGAAGATATTAAGAAGAGGTGGCAAGAATACACAGAAGAACTATACAAAAGAGATCTTAATGACCCAGATAACCACAATGGTATGATCACTCACCTAGAGCCAGAAATTCTGGAATGTGAAATGAAGTGGGCCTTAGAAAGCAACACTGTGAAAAGAGCTAGTAGAGGTGATGGAATTCCAGTTAAGCTATTTAAAGTCTTAAAAGTGATGCGCTCAAAGTGCTGCACTCAATGTGCCTGGAAATGTGGAAAATTCAGCAGTGGCCACAGGATTGGAAAAAGTCAGTTTTCATTCTAATCCCAAAGAAAGGCAATGACAAATAATTTTCAAACCACTGAACAACTGCACTCATCTCACATGCTAGTAAAGTAATACTCAAAATTGTCCAAGAGAGGCTTCAACAGTATGTGAACTGAGAAATTCCAGATTTTCAAGCTTGATTTAGAAAAGACAGAAGGACCAGAGATCAAATTTCCAACATCCACTGGATGATAGAGCAAGAGAGTTCCAGAAAAACATTTACTTCTGCTTTATTGACTGCACCAAAGCCTTTGACTATGTGGGTCACCACAAACCATGGAAAATTCTTCTGGAGATGAGAATACCAGACCACCTGACCTACTTCCTGAGAAATCTGTATGTAGGTCAAGAAAAAACAGTTAGAACTGAACATGGAACAACAGACTGGTTCCAAATTGGGAAAGGAGTACATCAAGGCTGTATATTTTCACCCTGCTTATTTAACTTATACGCAGAGCACATCATGTGAAATGTCTGGCTGGATGAAGCACAAGCTGGAATCAAGATTGCAGGGAGAAATATCAATAACCTCAGATATATAGATGACACCACCTTTATGGGAGAAAATAAAGAGGAACTAAAGAGCCTCTTGATAAAAGTGATAAAGGAGAATGAAAAAGCTAGCTTAAAATATAGCATTCAGAAAACACAGATCATAGCATCCAGTCCTATCACCTATTGGCAAATAGATGTGGAAACAGTGGAAACAATGACAGACTTTATTTTCTCGGCTCCAAAATCACTGCAGATGGTGACTGCAGCCATGAAATTGAAAGATGCTTGTTCCTTGGAAAAAAAGCTATGACCGACCTAGACAGCATATTAAAAAGCAGAGACATTACTTTTCCAACAAAGGTCCATTTGGTCAAAGCTATAGTTTTTCCAATAGTCATGTGTGGATGTGTGAGTTGGACCATATAGGAGGCTGACGGCTGAAAAACTGATGCTTTTGAACTGTGGTGTTAGATAAGACTTCAAGAGTCCCTTGGACTACAGAGAGTACACACCAGTCAATCCTAAAGGAAATCAGTCCTGAATATTCATTGGAAGGACTAATGCTGAAGCTGAAGCCCCAATATTTTGCCCATGTGGTGCGAAGAACTAACTCATTGGAAAAGACCGTGATGTTGGGAAAGATTGAAGGCGGAAGGAGAAGGGGACAACAGAGGATGAGATGGTTGGATGGCATCACTGACTCAATGGACATGAGTTTGAGCAAGCTCCGGGAGTTGGTGATGGACAGGGAGGCCTGGTGTACTGTAGTCCATGGAATCTGAATGACTGAGCTGATTGTACATACTTAAATTCAATCTCTAATGGAGAAATAAATGCCTGATTGTATAGCATATATTTGACGTACAAAAATCTCTATTAGTGTTTACAGTATACTTAGTGTACATATCAAGGCTGTAGGTTCTGGAACCTGAATCCATGGATTTCCATTATTCTCTTTCACTTATTAGCTAAGTCACCTAGAGCAAGGCATTAACCCCAGAGTGGCTGAATATCTTTTTCTTTATGTGAGGGCCACAGTAGAATATGTCTTTAAAGCCATTAAAGGATTAAAATACTGAGTGTTTGCAATGCTGAGAACACTGAATGAATCACAGAAATTGTGTAGAAATTTGGTAACTGTTTCCATGTCCACAACCAAAGTTCCTTTCATAAAAACAATCTCTTTAATGCCTTTTCTTTTCTTTTTCCTTTATAAGACTCAGGTCCTCCTTCTAGTTTTCAGTGATAGGTCTTTTGAGAAGTTCAGGACCTTGCCACTTAGTTCAGTAAATTGATTTCTTTAAACATTATCTCTAATTGAGGGAAATTTCACTAAAGCATTATATATATTAGAGAAAAGCAAACATCTTAGGAAGTGGGATAAAGAAATGAAAAAAGAAAACACACACACACACACACACACACACACAAGATTTCCAGATGGGAAGAATATAAACTTGCTCTGTGAGTCTGGCATCACTTTGATTTATGTTCTTGTCTTTTATTGTTTGCTTTTAAACAAAAGAAATGTTTTATACTTAAAAATTGTATTGCTAGGTCTATCTTTCTTCCAAAGATAGTACTGAGTGCAGTGAAGAGGTTTATGTGGATTTTTCAGTTTTCACTAACATATATTGAATATCAGAGTTCATGCATTGTTGTTATTTAATAAAATGAGTGTGATTTCCTCTCTAAAAACATGCTATTTCTCTTGCACACCTACTTTCACTCCCTCCTCCAATTTGTTATTCCATTTCCCCTTAAATTTAATATTAAGAAAATAAAGAAGTGTTGGTACTCCAACACATTTTCCATCTATAAATATTGTGCATACCGAATCCAGCCAGTAGTCACAGTTCTCACTCTTTGTGAAGGAGAAATCAGAAACCTAAAACTGCAAGCAATACACTATCTTTGAAAGAGACCAAAGCTGTAGCACAGTCTTAGTGCTAAGACTAAAGCCTTGCCTACTTGAACTTCAAGTATCAGCTCTAGTGTTGCCTTGTCAAAGAAAACTTATTTCTTTAAATTTTTATACAATTTTAAAACCTTATACTCCATTTACAGCTCTTACAAAATACTACCTATATTCTCCATTGTGTACAAAAATCAGTAAGCCTATATTACACCCTGTAGTTTGAACCTCCCCTATATTGCCCTCCTCCTTCCCTCTCCTCACTGGTAACCACTTGTTTCTTTTTCATATCTGTGAGTTTGCTTCTACTTTTGTTACATTTACTAGTTTGTTATATTGTTTAGATTCCAAATATAAGTGATATCAGGCAGTATTTGTTTTTTTCTATCTGACATTTCACTTAGCATAATACACTCTGACTCCACAAGAGGACTTATGATGCCTTGAGGTAGTTAGGCTCACCTAACCAGGTTTCAAATCCTGAAAGATGATGCTGTGAAAGTGCTGCACTCAATATGCCAGCAAATTTGGAAAATTCAGCAGTAGCCACAGGATTGGAAAAGGTCAGTTTTCATCCCAATCCCAAAGAAAGGCAATGCCAAAGAATGTTCAAACTACCACACAATTGCACTCATCTCACACTCTAGTAAAGTAATACTCAAAATTCTCAAGCCAGGCTTCAGCAATACATGAACCGTGAACTCCCTGATGTTCAAGCTGGTTTTAGAAAAGGCAGAGGAACCAGAAATCAAATTGCCAACATCCACTTGATCATCAAAAAGCAAGAGAGTGCCAGAAAAACATCTATTTCTGCTTTCTTGACTATGCCAAAGCCTTTGACTGTGTGGATCACAATAAACTGTGGAAAATCCTGAGAGAGATGGGAATACCAGACCACCTAATCTGCCTTTTCAGAAACCTATATGCAGGTCAGGAAGCAACAGTTTAAACTGGACATGGAACAACAGACTGGTTTCAAATAGGAAAAGGAATACGTCAAGGCTGTATATTGTCACCCTGCTTATTTAACTTCTATGCAGAGTACATCATGAGAAACGTTGGGCTAGAAGAAACACAAGCTGCAATCAAGATTACTGGGAGAAATATCAATCACCTCAGATATTCAGATGACACCACCCTTATGGCAGAAAGTGAAGAGGAACTAAAAAGTCTCTTGAAAGTGAAAGTGAAAGAGGAAAGCAAAAAAGTTGGCTTAAAGCTCACCATTCAGAAAACTAAGATCATGGCATCTGGTCCCATCACTTCATGGGAAATAGACGGGGAAACAGAGGAAACAGTGTCAGACTTTATTTTTGTGGGGCTCCAAAATCACTGCAGATAGTGATTGCAGCCAAGAAATTAAAAGATGCTTACTCCTTGGAAGAAAAATTATGACCAACCTAGATAGCATATTGAAAAACAGAGACATAACTTTGACAACAAAGGTCCGTCTAGTCAAGGCTATGGTTTTTCCAGTGGTCATGCATGGATGTGAAAGTTGGACTGTGAAGAAGGCTGAGCACCAAAGAATTGATGCTTTTGAACTGTGATGTTGGAGAAGACTCTTGAGAGTCCATTGGACTGCAAGGAGATCCAACCAGTCCATTCTGAAGGAGATCAACCCTGGATTTCTTTGGAAGGACTGATGCTAAAGCTGAAGGTCCAGTACTTTAGCCACCTCACGTGAAGAGTTGACTCATTGGAAAAGACTCTGATGCTGGGAGGGATTAAGGGCAGGAGGATAAGGAGACAACAGAGGATGAGATGACTGGATGGCATCACCGACTCGATGGACATGAGTTTGAGTGAAGTCCGGGAGTTGGTGTTGAAGAGAAGCCTGGTGTGCTGGGATTCATGGGGTCGCAAAGAGTTTGACACGACTGAGTGACTGAAGTGAACTGAACTGAATCAAGTTCCTCTGGGATTCCAAGCCATTTCCACTGCAGTAATGTTACATGGTCTCTAGGGGTCCTCAATCTTTCCCTTCCCTGGTTTGAAGTTCAGTAGGAACTAGTTTACATCTTTTCATCACTGTATTCACAGATCCTACTGAGCTACTTATAATACAGTGGGTGCTGTTAAATTGGCTGAATCAGGGGTTTAAAGATGCGAAGAAGAATTGTGGAGCTTCTTTCCTTTCTGATTAAAGGCAACAAATATCATGGACTGAAGTGGGGGAAACATTGCATTGGATTTTTTGTTGCTTTTTAAAACTCATTCACTCTTTGGAGCAACATATAGCTTTAAATAAGATTGAGAAATTCTGTGGATCAAATTTGAATATAAACTTTGTGACATTCAAATAGAAAATGAAGTGACTTGGGCTGTATAAAGCTCTTGGGAAGTTACTATGAGTGCCTTAATTTACTAAAGCTGCCTAGTTTAATTAAAAACCAGATAAAATTGAAGAATTACTATCTGGATGCCTCAATACTTAGTGCAGCCTTTCTATTAAATGTTATACAAATGCTTCAGAGAAAAGATCTGGAACGAAGTGGCAAATATATTTGGGAGACCTTCTGTACATTGTCTTGTTTTATAGACTCATAATTTACATTAACTCATTAAAACCTTTGAGAAATCTTTTCTTTTCTTTTTATTTATTTATTTTTATTTTGGCTGCATTGCTTGTGGAACCTTAGTTCACATTTATGGATTAAACCCAGGCCACAGTAATGAAAGCAGTGAGTCTTAGCCTCTGCACCACTTGTTTTGTTTTGTTTTCTTTTTTTGAAATAAAGTTGATTTACAATGCTGTGTTAGTTTCAGGTGTACAGCAAATTAACTTAGTTACACATTTAAATATCTATTTATTTTATACTTAGATATAATTATATATATTTATATTGGATTCTTCACCATTATAGGTTATTACAGGATATTGAATATAGTTCTCTGTGCTATAGAGTAGGTCTTTGTTTGTTATTTAGGACCTTATAGGTCCTTGTTGTTTATTCATAAACAATAATGTGTATATGTTAATCCCATAATCCTATTTTATCCTTCCCTACCTTTCCACTTTGGTAACCATAAGCTTCTTTTCTGTCTGTGAGTCTATTTCTGTTTCATAAATAAGTTCCTTTGTATCGCATTACATTTTAACCTCTGAGAAGTCTTAAGAAAAGGAACATATAACTTTTAAACTATATTTCCTAAATGTGTTTGATCATGTTAGCCTCCTAGAGGTTAATGTTTCTGGGAAACACTTTAAAAAACATTGATATAGAGAACCATATGTATCATTTTTATGAACACCTTGAGAAAGAAAACAAAAGGGACGGTTCCTAGGCAGAATATGGTGCTCTCTTGAAAGTTCTATTCTTCATATTAGAGAGTATTAAAATTGAACTTTTAACACAAAAACTACTCATAGGAATTGCTGTCCTGGACTTAAGTATCTGAGAAAGTAAATATAAAAACAGGTCTAACACCTTGAGAAAGAAAACAAAAGGGACGGTTCCTAGGCAGAATATGGTGCTCTCTTGAAAGTTCTATTCTTCATATTAGAGAGTATTAAAATTGAACTTTTAACACAAAAACTACTCATAGGAATTGCTGTCCTGGACTTAAGTATCTGAGAAAGTAAATATAAAAACAGGTCTGAAACTATGAGACCAACAAATGGAGAAACAGTGAGCATGAATCTAACAGTGATTGCATTAGGAGATAACCATTAAATAAAATGGAACAGAATTTCAGGAAAAAAGAACCCATCATAAAGAGTGCAACCAACTTTAAGTGAAATATATGTGTCCTTTACTTCAAGTGAAAGTAATAAAGAAGGTGAATTCTGCAAATTGTCTTCCTCACCTATTTTTCTAACCAGCAGATTCATTTCATCACTTTTGAATGATGTAGTCTGGAAAGCATATTAGATCATTACAAATTAAAGATGTTTTTAGAGGTTAAAATCCAAGTATCAAGCTATTTTTAAGAACAGATTGATGACCTCTGTTAGGTCTGCCAGGTAGAAGCAATAAATATTGAATTCTCTCATTGTAGTGTATATTTAGAAAAATAGGATGTCAACTGCCATAAAAGGTTTGCATTCACAATGTGAACTATTCTAAGGTTTTATATTGTCTTGACCATATTCTATGTCATATACTAAACCTTTCTATAGCACAAATGGAGACATATTTCACTGCAGATATTTCTCCAAAAGTTAAAGAGGAATTTTGATTTTATAGATGCTAATATTAATTGTTAGGAAGGTATTGTTAAATTCTAACATTTACAAAAAGTGATCATACTGTAATGAATAGAAATGACTTGGGAAACAATATCAGGCATCTACAGAGTATTATTATAGGATTCTAGTATTGAATATAAAACAAACTTCTAGCAGCTTCCAAAAAGAGGAACCGAGATGTTATATGTCCTGCAAACTATAGCCAAGAATCTATTTTCCTTAAGTGCTTATCAGGAACAGATATATTAAGACTTCATTCATTTAAAACATATTTCTTGAATACCTGTGTGATGATTATCTGGCTAAACAACAAAAATGTTATAGTCAACCCAGCAGATAGGGCTCTAGAACTAAAGAATCTTACAGTCTAGTAGGGAATAGAAAGGAGAAAGCAGGAAGATACATTTTGTTGAATATATTCAATGATGATTGTATGAAATATCTTCTATTGGAGGAGGTTATGGTCAGAAAGGGCTTCCTAGGTAGCTCAAATAAAGAATCTGCCTGAAGTGCTGGAGACTTGGGTTTGATCCCTGGGTGAAGAACATCCCATGGAGAAGAGTATGGCAACCCACTCCAGTACTCTTGCCTGGGGAATTCCATGGAAGAGGAGCCTGGTGGCCTACAGTCCACAGGATCACAAGAGTCAGGCATGACTAAGCAACTAATACACACACACACACACACACACACACACACACACACACAGGCACACATGGTCAGAAAAGGATTCTCAGAGAAACTAAGTTAGGAGTAGGTTCAAGAAAGATCCAGAAAAGAAGAAAAGATGAATTAAAGCAGAAAAAAGAAAATTATGCGTGAAGCCCTAAAGGAAAGAAAAAATACAAAGTATAATAAACAACAGCATTCAAACCTGAATATAGGAGGTATATATCATGACACCACACCATGGCAGAAAGTGAAGAGAAACTAAAAAGCCTCTTGATGAAAGTGAAAGAAGAGAGTGAAAAAGTTGGCTCCATGGTGGCTCAGAGATTAAAGCGTCTGCCCACAATGCTGGAGACCTGTGTTCGATCCCTGGGTTGGGAAGATCCCCTTGAGAAGGAAACAACCCACTCTAGTTACTCTTGCCGGGAGAATCCCATGGACAGAGAATCCTGGTAGGCTAAAGTCCATGGGGTCGCAAAGAGTTGGACACGACTGAAAGACTTCACTTTCACTTTCAATAATCAGAAAACTAAGATCGTGGCATCTGGTCCCATGACTTCATGGCAAATAGAAGGGGAAACAGTCAAAACAGTGTCAGACTTTATTTTCTTGGGCTCCAAAATCACTGCAGATGGTGACTGCAGCCATGAAATTAAGAGATGCTTACTCCTTGGAAGAAAAGTTATGACCAACCTAGTATCATATTCAAAAGCAGAGACATTACTTTGGCAACAAAACTCCGTCTAGTCAAGGCTATGGTTTTTCCAGTGGTCATGCATGGATGTGAAAGTAGGACTGTGAAGAAAGCTAAGTGCCAAAGAATTGATGCTTTTGAACTGTGGTGTTGAAGAAGACTCTTGAGAGTCCCTCGGACTGCAAGGAGATACAACCAGGCCATTTTGATGGAGATTAGTCCTGGGTTTGGAAGGACTGATGCTAAAGCTGAAGTTCCAGTACTTCAGCCACTTCATATAAAGAGTTGACTCATTGGACAAGACTGATACTGGGAGAGATTGGGGGCAGGAGGAGAAGGGGACAACAGAGGACGAGATGGCTGAATGGCATCACCGACTCGAAGGACGTGAGTTTGAGTGAACTCCAGGAGTTGGTGATAGACAGGGAGGCCTGGCATGCTGCAATTCATGGGGTCGCAAAGAGTCAGACACGACTGAGCAACTGAACTGAACTGATACCTGGTTACTGTGGTATTTAAGGGACTAGATCTGATATAGAGTGCCTGATGTGCTATAGACTGAGGTTCCTGACACTGTACAGGAGAAAGGGATCAAGACCATCACCATGGAAAA
>SJYC01090908.1:0-10455 GCA_006408675.1 Madoqua kirkii | reverse complement strand
TAATTATATGAAAGAATAAATAGCAAATTTGACAAATAGAAGGGGGAATGGTGGAAGTAGTGACAGGTTTCTTATTCTTGGGCTCTAAAATCACTGCTGATGGTGACTGCAGCCATGAAATCAGAAGACAATTGCTTTTTGGCAGGAAAGCTATGACAACCTTAGACAGTATACTGAAAAGCAGAGACATTACTCTCCCAACAAAGGTCCATAGAGTCAAGGCTGTGGTCTTTCCAGTGGTCAGAAATGGTTTTGAGAGCTTGACCATAAAGAAGACAGATAATCAAAGAACTGATGCCTTCAAACTGTGATGCAGGAGAAGACTCCTGTACCTTAGACAGTATACTGAAAAGCAGAGACATTACTCTCCCAACAAAGGTCCATAGAGTCAAGGCTGTGGTCTTTCCAGTGGTCAGAAATGGTTTTGAGAGCTTGACTGTAAAGAAGAGAGATAATCAAAGAACTGATGCCTTCAAACTGTGATGCAGGAGAAGACTCCTGAAAGTCCCTTGGACAGCAAGGAGATTAAATCAATCAATCTTAAAGGAAATCAATCCTGAATACTCATTGGAGGGACTGATGCTGAAGCTGAAACTGCAGTATTTTGGTCATCTGATACGAATAGTCGACTCATTGGAAAAGTTCCTGAAGCTGGGGAAGATTGAGGGCAGACAGAGAAGAGGGCATCAGAGAAAAAGATGGCTGGATGCCATCACCAACATAATAGACATGAACTTGGGCAAGCTTCAGGAGATGGTGAGGGACAGGGATGCCTGGCATTCTGTAGTCCAGGGGATCACAAAGAGCTGGACAAGACTAGGTAACTGAACTGAACTGAAGATGCTTGATTGGGATAAAGCAAAAGGTAAAAGAATCTGCAGTCTTCATATGCAAACACAGTTGAATAAAATAAAACCATAACAAAAACAAGTCTATGCTTTTAAAAGTAAAACAATGAGAGATGTACTTTACAATTTTTTTTTAAAATTAAGATGAGTTATAAAACCAGAGAAATGGCAGTGGTGTAGGTCAGAGAAGAATAAAACAGGTACATAAACGAAGTGTCCCATATCAGACCCACATACTTATGTGAATGTGAAAGACCCCTCCATGTAAGAGCATTAGATAAATTGTAAAGAAGAGTATAAAAACTGGGGGAAAGACAGATTAATAAATGCAAAAAGAAGAACTATACTGTAATATGAAAACTTACTGAGATCAACTTCACATAAAGTAAATGGCTACATGTAAAAATTAAAATGTTAATTTTAAAGAAAGAAATAACAAATAAAATCTCTATAAGCTATTTATAGAAAAAGACAATGTAACCATGTCTTCAAAATATATCAAAAGTATAGATTTCAGAAACAGTAAAAGTAATGTAAAAGAAAATACATCAGAAACAAGTTAATAAAGTGATATTTTAGTATTAACCAATCAAAACTGACTTTGTGGCAAATAGGGCTATTCAGAATAAAAAAGATGAGTATACAGAGGAAAAAGCTCACCAGAAGCGTATAATAGTTTTGACTTGCTTGCAGCTAACAATGTCAAGGCAAAGAGTAACAAAATGTGCAATAAAATATATGAGCAGTGTATTTAATATACCATATCTAGTGAACTTAAATTTCTTCACAAAATGTATAAGTATCCATGAATATTTACTAAAACTATGCTTGGGATTAGAGATGCTAAAAGAAATGGATAGAAATACTACTACAATAGGAGGCTTTAAAATGCCACTGTCAGTAAAAGGCAGACCTAACAGCTAGGAACCAAATATGGATGTAAAAGACCTATAGAATCCAAGTCAGTAAGATAAATATGGATAAAAATATCTTAGCACTCTAATGAAATAGAATACAACTTTTTCTCCCATCCATAGGGAACATCCACAACACTGATTATTTATTAGGTATAGAAATACTACAAACAGTATTCTGACCACAATGCAGTCTAAGTAGATATTGTAAAGAGTGTTTTTAAAAGATTTTATCTTAAACATTACAAAATCTTCTATTAAACAGACGTTGAGTGAAAGGGGAAATACAAAATGAAATTATAGAATCTCTGAAAACTAGTGAATGAAAAAGCACATATCGGAATCTGTAGGCTATTTTAAGGGAATTTGCAGGTGGCTCTGGGGCTTCTCTTGTAGCTCAGCTGGTAAAGAATCCACTCGCAATGCAGGAGACATGACTTTGATCCCTGGAGTGGGAAGATTCCCTGGAGAAGGGAACGGCTACCCACTCCAGTATTCTGACTCGGAGAATTCCATGACTGTACAGTCCATGGGGTCACAAAGAGTCAGTCACAACTGAGCGACTTCCATTTTCACTTTCACTTTCCCAGGTGGCTCAGTGGTAAGCAATCTGCCTGCCACTTCAGGAGACCCAGGAGGGGTGGGTTCAGTCTCTGGATCTGGATGATCCTCTGGAGCAAGAAATGGCAACCAGTATTTTTGCCTGGGAAATCCCATAGACAAAGGACCATGGTGAGCTACAGAGTCCATGGAGTCACAAAGAACTGGACTGGACTGAGCATGCAGGCTAGATGAAAGGAAACTTTATAGCTCTAAACACATATCAATAAGCATACATAAATAAAAATATATGAATTAATTGTCCAATTCAATATACTAGCAGAAAAAAAGTAATACAATAGAAAATCTAAGAAAAGAAATAAAGTTAAACATAGACACTCATGAGGTAGATATTAAATGTATATCTAGTTATTACATTAAAATCCATTTATTTGAAAAAGTAACAAAACATAAGTATTAATTATGGTTTCCAGAGAAACCAAAACAAGGATATATATATATATATATACACATTTTAAAATTTATATTTATGTACATATATGTTGTGAAGAGGAACTAAAAGGCCTCTTTATGAAAGTGAAAGAGGAGAGTGAAAAAGTTGGCTTAAAGCTCAACATTCAGAAAATGAAGATCATGGCATCTGGTCCCATCACTTCATGGGAAATAGATGGGGAAACAGCGGAAACAGTGTCAGACTTTATTTTGGGGGGGGCTCCAAAATCACTGAAGATGGTGACTGCAGCCATGAAATTAAAAGATGCTTACTCCTTGGAAAAAAAGTTACGACCAACCTAGATAGCATATTGAAAAGCAGAGACATTACTTTGCCAACAAAGGTCTGTCTAGTCAAGGCTATGGTTTTTAAAAAGAAAACCAGTCAGTTCTCCTATAAAATGCACCAGAGCTGTCAGATGCTATGACTGTCATGGGGGAAAACATTTCATATTTTTAAATTAAATGTTAATACTTTTATTAAAAAAAAACTTACTGTTGCCAAAAAGATTAAGATAATGGAAAGAAACATTAACATTTAAAAAAAATAGTCAGTCATATCATTTGTGACTCTTAATGCAAAAACACTAAATACAACAGAATGCAAAACCATCTTAAACAAATAATAAACAGTGACCAAATAGGATTTATGTTCCTAAAAAAGATTATACTGATTCAATAGAAGGAATTTCATAAATACAGAACACATTAATAGCTCTAAAAAGAAAATAACATGATTATTCTCACAAATACTGAAAAAAGCTTTGATAGAATTTAGCCATTGATCCTGATAAAACTTTTCAAGGAACCAAAATTAACTAATATTTCATTAACATTTATATACATATGTGGTGGTTTAGTCACTAAGTCATGTCCAACTCTTGCAACCTCATGGACTGTAGCCTGCCAGACTCCTCTGTCTATGGGATTCTCCAGGCAAGAATACTGGAGTGTGCTTCCATTTCCTGCTCCAGGGGATCTTCCCAACCCAAGAATCGAACCCAGGTCTCCTGCATTGCAGTCAGGTTCTTTACTGACTGAACTATGTGGGAAGCCCCATAATGCATGAAAATTATTAACCAAAGTCATTTGATAAGAGAAATCAATTAATGAGGCAAAATAATTGGTAATAAAAATGGAAAATAACCTATTTGGAGATGAGACTATAATGTGTTTAGAAAACCCTACAAAATCAAGAATGATGATGATGGTGATAATAATAATCATTTAAGCAACAAAATAACTCAGCAAATGTCAGGATATAAAATGTATATTCAAAAATAAATAACTCATATACTCAGATATAGGCTTCCCTGGTAACTCAGGTGGTAAAGAATTTACCTGCAGTGGAGGAGATCTGGGTTCAGTAGTTGAGTTGGGGAGACCCCTTGGAGAAGGGAATGGCTACCACTCCTGTATTTGTGCCTGAAGAATTCCATGGACAGAGGAGCCTGGTGGGCTATAATCCATGGGGTTGCAAAGAATTGGACAAGACTGGGCAACTAACACTTTCACTTTCACTTCATACTCAGATATAAGAAATCAAAGATTGTAATATTAAGGAACATCCTATCTACAATAGCAAAAAAGAAAATTGAAAGAATTTAAAAATTCTAAAGGAATGTGAAGAAAGTTTAAAAACACTTACCAGAGACACAAATATTGGAATGAACAAATGGAAAAACTGTTTTCTGATCAGATGACGTAAAATGAGAGTTCTTACCAAGCTCATTTATAAATTCAGTGTGTAACAATCAGCTTATTACAGAGCTGACTAATTTTCTATTAAAGTTAATATAAAAACAAACAGAGGACTCTGACATAAATGACTACAATATTTTTTTTTGATTTCTCCTTTAATAAAGGAACTAAAACCAAATCTAAGCAAGTGGGAGCCATTTAAAAACTTTTGCACAGCAAAAACAAGCAAACAAACAAAAAAAAACATTCACAAAATGAAACAATCTATTGAATGGGAAAAATATAATTAAATTTTAATTTTAAAATTAAAAAATAAAATTTTCAAATAAAATAAGTTAAATTATATAAGTACAAAGGAAAGAAATGGTGACTTTACTTATGTCACAACCAAAGAGGAGAAATCACAACCCAGTATAACTGGGGAAAAAGTCAAATAAATAAATCTGCAAACAGAAAATAAAAATGACTCAATCATATCAAGTGTAACTAGTAAGAATAGTTGAATTAAAACCTTACTGGTTTTTTTTTTAATTGTACTAATACTAAAGATATTGTAATATTTGTTTTTCTGAGCCCAACTTATTTCACTTACATAATGTCCTCCAGTTTCACTGACTTGCAAAAGACAGAGTTACTTTCCATATTAAATCTGAAATATGTATCTCCATTGCATCCTTTGTTGGATATTTATGTTGTTTCCATAACTTGGCCACTGATTTGCAATAGTGTTCCAACTGTCAATCTCAGAAGCAGACTAAATAGAAGATTGGTTTTCAGGGGCTGGAATGAGGAGAAATGTGTAGTGTTGATAAAAAAAAAATAGCTGGTTTTAGCTACGTGAGGTAAGTTTTCAAGATCTAAAGTATGCATGGTTTATAGTCCACTATACACATACACACACACACATACACACACACACACACAAACACACACTCACTGAAAGTGTTAGTCACTCAGTCATGTTTGACTCTGTGTGATGCCATGAACTGTATAGCCTGCCAGTCTCCTCTGTCCTTGGAATTCCCCAGGGAAGAATACTGGGGTGGTTGCCATTTCCTTCTCCAGGGGAGCTTTCAGACCCAAGGATTGAATCCAGGTCTCCTGCACTGCAGGCAGATTCTTCAACATCTGAACCACCAGGGAAGTCATCATACACTACTACTACATACACACACACACACACACACACACATACACACACACACACACACACACACATACACACACACACTACAATCTATATATGCATATACACAGTTCTGTATACAAATATATAGTATAGAAGAACTAATGATGATGAAGCTACAATACCTTGGCCACCTGATGCAAAGAGCCAACTCATTAGAAAAGACCCTGATGCTGGGAAAGACTGAAGGCAGGAGGAGAAGGGGTTACAGAGGAAGAGATAGTTGGATAGCATCATCAACTTGATGAACATGAGTTTGAGTAAGCTCCAGGAGTTGGTGAGGGACAGGGAGGCCTGGCGTGCTGCAGTCCATGAGGTTTGTAAAGCTCATGTGGTTGACACAGCTGAGCAACTGAACTGACCTGAAATGAGATAATGCCCCTTTTCTTAGAAAACACACCTTGAAGTATTAAAGGGCAAAATGTATCTCTCAATGGGGGGATACATAGAGAAAGTGATAGAGCAAAATGCCAAAATATTAATGGTTGAGTAATCTGGGTTATTCTTACAAGTTTTCTGTAAGTTTTAAATTATCTCAGATAAGAAAGTACAGATAAAACTTTAAAATTTTGCATAGATTAAAAATCTAAAAGCATTGTTATAAACCTTTCAGAAAAAAAAGTAGATTAAAATACCAGAATAAATAATATTTTATACATGTTAAAGCAATACAAAGTAAAATGGAAATATTGATGAATTTGTTTATAATAAAATTTCAAATTCTCCCTTCAAAACAGAAAGGCAAATTATAAGTCAGAGATTAATAGAACTTAATATATTTAATACCTCTCTCTTTTATTTTTATTTAAAAAATAACAAAACAGAAGCTATTAAAACACCTCCTCAATCCTAAATGTTTACCATTCTGAAATTTAGAAATAAATCTCTCATGTTTTTGTGTAGTAATCATAGGTTTGCATGTGCATAGAAGCATACATACTATCAATTTCCATCATTAAACTTTATATTATTGATAACATATTGATACTATCATTTTGAGAGCTACCACAACTGACTGAGGATTAGTACCAAGAATATAAAAACTTTAACTCCAGTTAAAATAAATAAATTTATATTTAAAAAACCTTTAACTGATTGATAAATAGATAAATCACCCAAATTAAAAAACAGAAAACAGTATGTAAATAAGTAATTCACCAGATGAGTGACAAGCATATAAAAAAATGTTCAGTCTCACTTTGTGGTTTAGTTGTTAAGTCGTGTCCAACTTTGCAACCCTATGGACTGTAGCACACCAGATTCCTCTGCCCTCTACTATCTCCAGGAGGTTGCTCAAATTCATGTCCATTGAGTTAGTAATGCTGTCCTACCATCTCATCCTCTGCTTCCCTCTTCTCCTTACATCTTCAGTCTTTCCAAACAACAAGATCTTTTCCAGTAAGTCAACTCTTTGCATCAGGTGGTCCAAGAGTTGGAGCTTCAGCTTCAGCATCAGTCCTTCCAATGAATAGCCAGGGTTGATTTCCTTTAAGATGACTGTTCTGATGTCCTTGCAATCCAAGGCTCTCAAGAGTCTTCTCTAGCAACACAGTTCAAAACCAACAGTTCTTCAGTGTTCAGCCTTCTTTATGGTTTAACTCTCACATTATGGCAGGTGGAAAAACTGTAGCATTGACTACATGGACTTTTGTGGCAAAGGTCTGCTTTTTTATATGCTGTCTAGGTTTGCCATAGCTTTCCTTCCAAGGAACAAGTATTTTATTTCATGGCTGCAGTTACCATTCACAGTGATTTTGGAGCCCAGAAAATAAAATCTGTCAGTGCTTCCACTTTTCCCTTTCTATTTGCCATGAAGTGATGGGACCAGATATCATGATCTCAGGTTTTTTTTTTTTTTTTTAATGCTGAGTTTCAAGCCAGCTTAATCTCAGTTAAGATTGAGATTCAAGCTCAGTCTCATTATCAAACAAGTAAAAAATGCAATGAGACACCATCTCTCAACCCTTAGATGTGCAACAATTTGTATCTGGGTTTCCCAAGCATTGGTATAGATGTGAAAAGTAAGAACTCTTCTGCATAGCTGGTAAGAGTGCAAAGTATTAGTTGCTCAGTCATGTTGCCACCCCATGAACTGTAGCCTGCCATGCTCCTCTGTCCTGGAATTTTCCAGGCAAGAATACTGGAATGAGTAGCCATTCTCTTCTCCAGGGGATCATCCCAACCCAAGGATCGAACTCAGTTCCCTCACAAAGCAGACAGATTCTTTATTAAATGAGCCATGGTGAGAGTGCAAAGTGTAACACATATTTTGGAAAGCATTTTATATATATATTATAATATTATAATATATATATAATATATATATTATGCATAATATATATGTAATAGACTATATGTGCATATCCTTGCAATTTTGCTTTAAAGTTTTTACCTTAAAAACACTTATTCCTGTGCATGAGACACTTATAAAGCTTTTAATTTTATCACAGAGTGTAACAGTGGACAAAATAGAATAAATGCAACTATCCCTTAGTAGATAAATGGATAAGCTGTTTTTTCTTACTTGCAATACTATACTGTAGTTAAGATGAATTTTTAAAATTATTTGTATCAAAATGAATGAATCTTAAAAACATAATACTGAGTCATAAAAATAATTTGTCAAAGGATAAAAACTATAATTTGTCATTAATATAAAATTTAATTGCAAAAATAATTGTACATACTTTTCTGTGAGTACCTATATAAGCACTATTAAGTCAGTTGCTCGCTCAGTCGTGTCCAACTCTTTGCAACCCCGTGGTCTGTAGCCCACCAGGCTCCTCTGTCCATGGGATTCTCCAGGCAAGAACACTGGAGTGGGTTGCCATTTCCTTCTCCAGGGGATCTTCCTGACCCAGGGATCGAACCCAGGTCTCCCACATTGCAGGCAGACGCTTTAACCTCTGAGCCACCAGGGAGGCCCTATATAAGAGCATATAAAATATATGAGATTTATTCCATCTCTGTATTTATATAGAAATTGGTAGAAAGATTATACTGGCAGTGTACTGTTATAATTTTACATTCTTAATGTGTAAGGGAAACAAACACTGAGAAATAGTAACACCTTTTAAATTACCCTTTCAAGTTCAAAAGGTGAGGTATGCCAGAGTTTGAATTGTTTTGTATGCTTAAAATATTCTGTAATTGAAACACAAATCATACATTTTAGTGTTTTCCTTAAATATTCATATGTAGAGATATATTAATAAGGCTAATTATTGCAAAATTATTTAAAAATTAGTTCTTATTTAACAGTTGTCTAAAGTTAAAATACATATAATGCTGTAAACCTAAAATTCAAAACAGTCCCACTTCTCTGTCTCCCAAAAAATATTTTTTAAAACAAATCTTGACAAGAGATTTTTGAAGGCTCTGGTGTTAAAGTTCATCTTGGTACAGGAATTCCCAACATGACCGAACTTTCTTAGCTATAATTTGTGATGCAAGGTGTGAGAACTGGAGTGATGACTTGATTATTAGAAAGGTCAATATGAGAAAACCAAAACAGTGGTTACAGGAACAGCCTGAAACTCCCAAGTGCCAAACACAATGCAATTTTGGAGAAAAATAGACTCCATAGAACTCATTATTTTCACTGTAGTCAGAAAACTTTTCAAAAGTGCTTTTTCTTATAAACAGTAGATCAAAATAAATTATTTCAATTTAAAACTTTACGGGAAATGTGAAGCATTTCTCTTTGAAGTTAAGATTTAAAGACAAACAAAACTGTGCAAATTTCCTCTTCAATTTGGCAGTTTACATCTGTCTTTGAGGTAGGGGACTACTTTTATCAGGGGATAGGAGTAGGTATGGTACAACCTATTTCAGTGAACCCCTTAAATCTAACTACAAGTTAGCCTCTAGAAAATGTTAAGTGAAAAAATTACAACAAAGAGGAAAGAACACAAAAACTATGAAATCATAACTTTTTAAGAAACCATCATAAACCAGAAGTTGTGGAGCAGGCAAAAACTCTGATATCCCAGAACAAACCTCCAGGAGGGCTGGTGTGTCACATCAGCACACCTGTGGTGAAGAACAGAAGCCAGAGATACCAATCACCATCACATGACCAGGAGTAAATCAGCTAGAACTTGATGTCTTGCTTAATGCCTAGGGTAGACTATCATGACAGTGGAGACCCACTCAGAGCCAGGGTAGCTGCTCTTTTTCAGACAAATTAGATTTCAGAAGAAAATTAGGACATAATAACAAAGATTTAAATTTACCAAGAGGACAACACAATCCTATATGTGTATATACCTAACACCAGAGCTTCAAAATTCACAAAGCAAAAACTGACAGAACTGGGGTGAGAAATAGATAAATCAAAATCTGATTTAGAGACTTTAAAATTCAGTTTTTATAACTGATAGAAGTAGGCAGAAAATCAGTACAAAAACACAACATAATGGATACATATAGGCTACCCACATGATAGAATATACATTCTTCCCATTTACACTGGAATATTAATCAGGATAGACCATAATCTAGGTTATTAAAAAACTTCAGCAAGTTAAAACTGTTGAATTATGAAAGAGATACTTCTGATCACAATATGATTACAAAAGAAATCTACAACAAAAATTCATCCTCAAATGTTTGTCAACTAAGCAACATAATTCTTTGTAAATTATGGTGTCTAACTCATGATCAAAGAGGAAAAGGAAGTAGAAAATGTTTTAAATTAAATAACATTGAAAACAATATAAAAATTATGAGATCAACTGAGGATATGCTTACA
>SJYC01090906.1:0-24407 GCA_006408675.1 Madoqua kirkii | reverse complement strand
AGTAAAATCTTTAATTATATAACATATTTGTGATTTAGTTTTTAGTCATATTGCAGTATTCAAACATCACTAAGTAATAAAGCTACAGACAATTTTTTCCTCTGATAATTTATATGTAGAATATTTCTTGCCCTCAAACTGTTTCCTTTGAGAGAAGCTTAATTGAGAAATAAAGTGCAATAATGAAGAATCTGTTGAAACTCATGGAATTTTATAGTCCATAGAATTATAATAAGAGTAAGCTAATTGATCCTAAAACATGCCTCTATATTTTAAATATTTGTCAACCTTAACTTTTCATCCATCTTCAGCACCACCACTTAAGTTCAGTTATCTAAGTATTCATCTTATTAATCCTTTAGACTAATACTAGCTTTTTTTCTACATCTTTTATCACAAGTCAATTGAAGTAAACATTATAAAATGTAAATATGGGGGGCAGCCCCAAGATGGCAGAAGAATAGGAGGGGGAGATCACTTTCTCCTCCACAAATTCATCAAAAGATCATTTGAACGCTGAGCAATTTCCACAAAACAGCTTCTGAAAGTTGACAGAGGACACCAGGCACCCAGAAAGGCAGCCCATTCTCTTTGGAAGTATGTAGGAGAAGGCAATGGCACCCCATTCCAGTACTCTTGCCTGGAAAATCCCATGGACGGAGGAGCCTGGTAGGCTGCAGTCCATGGGGTCGCGAAGAGTCAGACATGACTGAGAGACTTCACTTTTACTTTTCACTTTCATGCATTGAAGAAGGAAATGGCAACCCACTCCAATATTCTTGCCTGGAGAATCCCAGGAACAGAGGAGCCTGGTGGGCTGCCTGCACAGAGTCTGTGGGGTTGCAGAGAGTTGGACACGACTGAGGCGACTTAGCAGCAGCAGCGGCAGCAGCAGCAGGACAAAATATAAAAGACAAAAATAGACACAAAAGAGTTAGGGACAGAGACCTGTTCTGGGGAGGGAGTCATGAAGGAGAAGTTTCCAAACAGTAGGAAACCCTCTCACAGGTGGGTCTGTGGAGAGTTTTGGAATCTCAGAGGGCAACAATCAGGAGGAAAAAACAAAAACAAAACCCTCACAGATTAGGTGCCCAGCCACAACTGTCGATGAAGAAATAGCCCAGACTCTAGCATCTGCCAGCAGCAAGTGGGGGCTGCACAGGGAGGCCTAGGCTGCATCATTGGTCCTTCAGGTAAGGATCAGGCCTGAATGCCCCGAGGACAATCTGAAGGGGCTAACATGAGATAGCAACCCAAACTGTGGGATCACCAGAGAGAGACAAAACAGAAGGAGAGAGAACTTTCCCAAGAAAGGTTCTAACTGCAGCCTGGCCCACTCACAGAACAAAGGATGAGTGAATACCAAAGGAGAACCAGCCAGCTGCATACGGGCCCCTCCCCCATCCAGAGGCAGAGAGGCAGTTGTTGGACAACCAGAGATGGAAGGCAAGGGGCTACTCCAATACCGGCTCCAGAGACCAGAATCTTCCATCAAACTGAAGCAGGCTCCCAGTTGCTAACCACGTCTTCCTGGGATTCTAGATGGTTGACATCTCCAGGCAGAGAAGGCAATGGCATCCCACTCCAGCACTCTTGCCTGGAAAATTCCATGGATGGAGGAGCCTGGTAGGCTGCAGTCCATGGGGTCGCTAAGAGTTGGATACGACTGAGCGACTTCACTTTCACTTTCATGCATTAGAGAAGGAAATGGCAAGCCACTCCGGTGTTCTTGCCTGGAGAATCCCAGGGACGGGGGAGCCTGGTGGGCTGCCATCTATGGGGTCACACAGAGTTGGACACGACTGAAGTGACTTAGCAGCAGCAGCAGCAGCAGCAACATCTCCAGGAGGGTCGCAGCCTGAGATCAGCTACCTGGAGGAGACACACAACACATCTGAGAAGGTGCTCTCGCGGTGCACCTAGGAAACCGAACGGCCAGGACTGAGGAGGTAATTATAGCACACAGCCCACCTGGGACAGTTGGCTCACCAAGCACCTGGTCGCCTGAACTGTTTGGACCTGGGAAGGGCAAAAAACGCTTGCCCAACTGAATCTATGCCCTTGTGGAGTACCTGAGAACCTGAACCTGAGCGACTTAGACCTGGGAAGTGCATGCAATGCAGAGCCTGCTTTTGACAGTGCCCAGCAGAGCACCCTGGAGCCTGAGCAGTGTTGTGCGGGTCTACAGTGTAGTAAAACAGTGTACAACACACACCTCTGGGAGCTGGGGCAAACCCAAGGTGGTCCATACAGTGGGAGCACTCCACAACATGCCAGAGATATTTGTTTGCAATATTCCTCTCTCCCTACAACACAACTGAACAAGTGAGCCTAAATAAGTGACTACCTTCACCCCCCATTCTTGTGTCAGGGCAGAAATCATACACTGAAGAGACTTGCAAACAGAGAAAGCCAAAATAAAAGAGAAGAGGGAACTGCTCTGGAAGTGACAGGTGCAACAAATTAAAAAGCTGTAGTTAACATTGACCAAGCATTGGAAGGGACCTATAGACCTTGAGAACAAGTACAAGCTGGAACCAGGAATTATCTGAAACTGAATTGACCTTACCCTGCCCACAACGGCTCCAGAGAAATTCCTAGACATATTTTTCTTTATTACTCCTTTAATTTTCATTTGTATAACCTGCTCTTACCTTGAAAGAAAAGACCCTATTTTTAAAGCAAAACCTTGAAAGAAAGACCCTATTTTTAAAGCAAATTTCACATGTTATTTTTTATAATTTTTGTGGTTGACTTTGTTTTGTATTGTTAATATTGCATTTTGAGAGTCTAACATCTACCTAGATTTTTAATCTTGCTTTTTAGTATTTGTTATCAATTGTGTACCTTTAAGAATCTAATCTTCTGTATCTATTTTCACTTAGGGATGTGATTACTGGCTTGATTGCTCTCACCCCTTTGGACTCTCCCTTTTTTCCCCCAGGTCACCTCTGTCTCCTCCCTCCCCTCTCGCTTCTCGTCTCTATTTTACTCTGTGAATCTCTC
Organism: Madoqua kirkii; assembly: GCA_006408675.1. Lineage (NCBI taxonomy): Eukaryota > Metazoa > Chordata > Mammalia > Artiodactyla > Bovidae > Madoqua > Madoqua kirkii. Next base: position 21,401 of record SJYC01090906.1, on the reverse strand, counting down.
TGGGTGTTCTGGGCTGTGGAGAGCACTTAGGGAATAGATTACTGGTGAGATTGGTCTCTCCACTTTTGACTCCCCCTCTTTTCCTCCTCCTGCTGCTGCTGCTAAGTCGCTTCATTCTTGTCCAATTCTGTGCAAACCCATAGACAGCAGCCCACCAGACTCTCCTGTCCCTGGGATTCTCCAGGCAAGGACACCGGAGTGGGTTGCCATTTCCTTCTCCAATGCATGAAAATGAAAAGTGAAAGTGAAGTCGCTCAGTCGTGTCCGACTCAGCGACCCCGTGGACTGCAGCCCACTAGGCTCCTCCATCCATGGGATATTCCAGGCAAAAGTACTGGAGTGGGGTGCCACTGCCTTCTCCGTTTCTCCTTCTGGTCATCTCTGTTTCCCTCCTCCCTATTCTCTTCTCCATGTAACTCTGTGAACCTTTTTGTGTGTCCCTCGCTGTAGAGAATTGTTTCACCATTGACCTAGATGCTTTATCGTCTGTGCTGTATGGATGGAGAAGTCTTGAAACTACTGTAGAATAAGACTAAAAGCCAGAGGCAAGAGGCTTAAGTCCAAAGCTTGAGAACATCAGAGAACTCCTGATTCCAGGGAACATTAATAGACAAGAGCTCATCTAAAAGCCTTCATACCTACACAGAAACTAAGCTCCACCCAAGAGACAAGTTCCAGAGCAAGATATACCACACAAATTCCCCAGCAAAGCTGGAACACAGCCCTGAGCATTAAAAGACAGGATGCTCAAAGCCATACCAAACCCAAAGACACCCCAAAACACACTACTGGACACTTCTTTGCACTGCAGAGAGAAGAGATCCAGCTCCACCCACCAGAACACAGATGAAAGCTCCCCTAACCAGGAAACCTTGATAAGCCACTAGTCCAATCCCAGCTATAAGGTTCAGGCTCCACAATAAACAGGAACCACAAACTTTCAGCCTACAGAAAAGGCACCCCAAACACAGCAATCTAAACAACATGAAATGGCAGAGAAGTATTCAACAGGTAAAGGAACATGATAAATGCCCAGCATGCCAAACAAAAGAGGAGGAGATAGGGAGTCTATCTGAAAAAGAATTCAGAATAATGATAGTCAAGATGATGCAAAATTTTGAAAACAAAATGGAGTTACAGATAAATAGATAGAGAAAAGGATTGAGAAGATGCAAGTAATGTTTACCAAAGACCTAGAAGAAATAAAAAACAGTCAATCAATAATGAATAATGCAATAACTGAGATCAAAAGCACTCTGGAGAGAACTGACAGTATACTAACTGAGGCAGAAGTTAGGATAACTGAGGTGGAAGATAGAATGGTGGAAATAAATGAAGCAGAGAGGAAAAAAAAAAAGAATTAAAGAAATGAGGACAAGCTTAGAGAACCCTGGTGCTGGTTTAGTCACTAAATTGTGTCTGACTCTTGTGACCCCATGGAATATAGCCTGCCGGACTCCTCTGTCAATGGGATTCTCCAGGTAAGAATACTGGGATGGGTTGCCATTTTCTTCTCCAGGGGATCTTCCAGACCCAGGGATCCAACCTAGATTTCCTGCATTGCAGGCAGATTCTTTACCAGCTGAGCTGTGAGGGAATCCCCTGGGACAATGTTAAATGCCCTAACATTCAAATGATAGGAGTCCCAGAAGAAGACAAAAAAAAGGGGCATGAGAAAATACTTGAGGAAATAATAATTGAAAATTTCTCTAAAATAGACAAGGAAGTAGCCACCCAAGTCCAAGAAACCCAGAGAGTTCCAAACAGGGTAAACCCAAGGCAAAACACCCCAGTTCAGTTCACTTCAGTTCAGTGGCTCAGTCATGTCTGAATCTTTGTGACCCCATGAGTCGCTGCATGCCAGACCTCCTTGTCCATCACCAACTCCCAGAGCCCACCCAAACGCCTGTCCATTGTGTCAGTGATGCCATCCAACCATCTCATTCTCTGTCCCATTATCTTCCTGCCCTCAATCTTTCCCAGCATCAGAGTCTTTTCAAATTAGTCACCTCTTCGCATGAGGTGGCCAAAGTACTGGAGTTTCAGCTTTAGCATCATTCCTTCCAAAGAAATCCCAGGGCTGATCTCCTTCAGAATGGACTGGTTGGATCTCCTTGCAGTCCAAGGGACTTTCAAGAGTCTTCTGAAACACTACAGTTCAAAAATATCAATTCTTCAGCACTCAGCTTTCTTTATAGTCCAAATCTCACATCCATACATGACTACTGGAAAAACCATAGCCTTGACAAGATGGGCCTTTTTATTTTTTTTTTTTTATTTTTTTTTTTCACTTTATTTTACTTTACAATACTGTATTGGTTTTGCTATACAACAACATGAATCCGCCACAGGTGTACATGAGTTCCCAATCCTAACCCCCCTCCCTTCTCCCTCCCCATATTATCTCTCTGGGTCATCCCAGTGCACCAGCCCCAAGCATCCTGTATCCTGCATTGAACAGACTGGTGATTTGTTTCTTACATGATATTATACATGTTTCAATGCCATTCTCCCAAATCATCCCACTCTCTCCCTCTCCCACAGAGTCCAAAAGTCTGTTCTATACATCTGTGTCTCTTTTGCTGTCTTGCATACAGGGTAGATGAATCTTTTTAGACAAAGTATTATCTCTGTTTTTTAATATACTGTCTAGGTTGGTCATAACTTCCTTTCTAAGGAGTGCGTCTTTTAATTTCATGGCTACAGTCACCATTTGAGGTGATTCTGGAGCCTCCAAAATAAAACAAGCCACTGTTTTCACTGTTTCCCCATCTATTTGCCATGAAGTGATGGAACCAGATGCCATGAGCTTCATTTTCTGAATGTTGACCTTTAAGCCATTATTTTCACTCTCCTTTTTCACTTTCATCAAGAGGCTCTTTAGTTCTCCACTTTCTGCAATAAGGGTGCTGTCATCTGCATTGCTGAGGTTATTTATATTTCTCCTGGCAATCTTGATTCTAACTTGTGCTTCATCCTGCCAGTGTTTCTCATGATGTACTCTTCATATAACTTAAATAAGCAGGGTGACAATATACAGTCTTGACGTATGCCTCTTCCTATGTGGAACCAGCCTGTTGTTCCACGTCTAGTTCTAACTGTTACTTCTTGACCTGCATACATATTTCCCAAGAGGCAGGTCATGTGGTCTGGTATTCTCATCTCTTTCAGAATTTTCCAGTTTATTGTTATCCACAGAGTCCGAGGCTTTGGCATAGTCAATAAAGCAGAAATAGATGTTTTTCCTGGAACTCTCTTGCTTTTTCAATGATCCCTCAGATGTTGGAAATTTGATCTCTGGTTCCTCTGCCTTTTCTAAAACCAGTTTGAACATCTGCAAGTTCACGGTTCACGTACTGCTGAAGCCTGGCTTGGAGAATTTTGAGCATTTATTTTTTTTTTTCACTTTATTTTACTTTACAATACTGTATTGGTTTTGCTATACAACAACATGAATCCGCCACAGGTGTACATGAGTTCCCAATCCTAACCCCCCTCCCTTCTCCCTCCCCATATTATCTCTCTGGGTCATCCCAGTGCACCAGCCCCAAGCATCCTGTATCCTGCATTGAACAGACTGGTGATTTGTTTCTTACATGATATTATACATGTTTCAATGCCATTCTCCCAAATCATCCCACTCTCTCCCTCTCCCACAGAGTCCAAAAGTCTGTTCTATACATCTGTGTCTCTTTTGCTGTCTTGCATACAGGGTAGATGAATCTTTTTAGACAAAGTATTATCTCTGTTTTTTAATATACTGTCTAGGTTGGTCATAACTTCCTTTCTAAGGAGTGCGTCTTTTAATTTCATGGCTACAGTCACCATTTGAGGTGATTCTGGAGCCTCCAAAATAAAACAAGCCACTGTTTTCACTGTTTCCCCATCTATTTGCCATGAAGTGATGGAACCAGATGCCATGAGCTTCATTTTCTGAATGTTGACCTTTAAGCCATTATTTTCACTCTCCTTTTTCACTTTCATCAAGAGGCTCTTTAGTTCTCCACTTTCTGCAATAAGGGTGCTGTCATCTGCATTGCTGAGGTTATTTATATTTCTCCTGGCAATCTTGATTCTAACTTGTGCTTCATCCTGCCAGTGTTTCTCATGATGTACTCTTCATATAACTTAAATAAGCAGGGTGACAATATACAGTCTTGACGTATGCCTCTTCCTATGTGGAACCAGCCTGTTGTTCCACGTCTAGTTCTAACTGTTACTTCTTGACCTGCATACATATTTCCCAAGAGGCAGGTCATGTGGTCTGGTATTCTCATCTCTTTCAGAATTTTCCAGTTTATTGTTATCCACAGAGTCCGAGGCTTTGGCATAGTCAATAAAGCAGAAATAGATGTTTTTCCTGGAACTCTCTTGCTTTTTCAATGATCCCTCAGATGTTGGAAATTTGATCTCTGGTTCCTCTGCCTTTTCTAAAACCAGTTTGAACATCTGCAAGTTCACGGTTCACGTACTGCTGAAGCCTGGCTTGGAGAATTTTGAGCATTACTTTACTAGCATGTGAGATGAGTGCAATTTTGTAGTAGTTTGAGCATTCTTTGGCATTGCCTTTCTTTGAGATTGGGATGAAAATTGACTTTCCAGTCCTGTGGCCATGGCTGAGTTTTCCAAATTTGCTGTCATATTGAGTGCAGCACTTTCACAGCATCATCTTTTAGAGTTTGAAATAGCTCAACTGGAATTCCATCACCACCGCTAGCTTTGTTTGGAATGATGCTTCCTAAGGCCCACCTGACTTCATATTCTAGAATGTTTGGCTCTAGGTAAGTGATCACACCATCATGATTTTCTGGGTCATGAAGATTTTTTTTTTTTTTTTTTTGGTACAGTTCTGTGTGTTCTTGTCACCTCTTCTTGTCACCTGCTTCTGTTATGTCCATACCACTTATGTCCTTTATTGAGACTATCTTTGCATGAAATATTTCCTTGTATCACTAATTTTCCTGAAAATAACTCTAGTTTTTCCCCTTCTATTATTTTCCTCTATTTCTTTGCATTGATCACCGAGGAAGGCTTTTTTATCTCTCCTTGTTATTCTTTGGAAATCTGCATTTAAATGGGTATATCTTTTCTGTTTTCCTTTGCTTTTGGCCTCTCTTGTTTTCACAGTTATGTGTAAGACCTCCTCAGACAGCCATTTTGCTTTTTTTTGCATTTCTTTTTCTTGGGGCTGATCTTGCTCCCTGTCTCTCATACAGTATCATGAACCTTCATCTATAGTTCATCAGGTATTCTATCTATCAGATCTACTCCCTTAAATCTGTTTCTCACTTCCACTGCATAATCATAAGCAATGTGATTTAGGTCATACCTGAATGGTCTAGTCATTTCCCCTACTTTCTTCAATTTATGTCTGAATTTGGCAATAAGAAGTTCATGATCTGAGCCACAGTCAGCTCCTGATCTTGTTTTTGTTGACTGTATAGAGCTTCTCCATCTTTGGCTGCATAGAATATAATCAATCTGATTTTGGTGTTGACCATCTGGTGATGTCCATGTGTAGAGTCTTCTCTTGTGTTGTTGGAAAAGGGTGTTTGCTATGACCAGCGCATTTTCTTGGCAAAACTCTATTAGCCTTTGTCCTGCTTCATTCCATATTCCAAGGCCAAATTTACCTGTTACCCCAGGTGTTTCTTGACTTCCTACTTTTGCATTCCAGTCCCCTGTAATGAAAAGAACATCTTTTTTGGGTGTTAGTTCTAAAAGGTCTTGTAGGTCTTCAGAGGACCATTCAAGTTCACCTTCTTCAACATTACTGATCAGGGCATAGACTTGGATTACTGTGATATTGAATGATTTGCCTTGGAAACGAAGAGAGATCATTCTGTCATTTTTGAGATTGCATCCAAATACTGCGTTTTGGACTCTTTTGTTGTCTATGATGGGTACTCCATTTCTTCTACCACTCCTTGCCCATGGTGGTAGATATAATGGTTATCTGAATCAAATTCACCCATTCCAGTTCATTTTTGTTCGCTGATTTCTAGAATGCTTACATTCACCCTTGTCATCTCTTGTTTGACCATTTCCATTTGCCTTGATTCATGGATCTAACGTTCCTGGTTTCTATGTCATCTTGCTCTTCACAGCATCAGACATTGCTTATATCACCAGTCGCATCCACAACTGGGTATTGTTTTTTCTTTGGCTCTGTCCCTTCATTCTTTCTAGAGTTATTTATCCACTGATCTACAGTAGCCTATTGGGCACCTACTGGCCTGGGGAGTTCATCTTTCAGTGTCTATCTTTTTGCCTTTTAATAGTGTTCATGGGGTTCTCTGGGCAAGAATACTAAAGTGGTTTGCCATTCTTTTCTCCAGCGGATCAAATTCTGTCAGAACTCTCCACCATGACCTGGCTGTCTTGGGTGGCCCTAAATGGCATGGCTTAGTTTCATTGAGTTAGACAAAGCTGTGGTCCATGTGATCAGATTGGCTATTTTTCTGTGATCATGGTTTCAGCCACAGAGCCCTCCGATGCCCTCTATCAGCACCTATTTTCTTACTGCGGTTTATGGTGGTAGATATAATGGTTATCTGAATCAAATTCACCCATTCCAGTTCATTTTTGTTCGCTGATTTCTAGAATGCTTACATTCACCCTTGTCATCTCTTGTTTGACCATTTCCATTTGCCTTGATTCATGGATCTAACGTTCCTGGTTTCTATGTCATCTTGCTCTTCACAGCATCAGACATTGCTTATATCACCAGTCGCATCCACAACTGGGTATTGTTTTTTCTTTGGCTCTGTCCCTTCATTCTTTCTAGAGTTATTTATCCACTGATCTACAGTAGCCTATTGGGCACCTACTGGCCTGGGGAGTTCATCTTTCAGTGTCTATCTTTTTGCCTTTTAATAGTGTTCATGGGGTTCTCTGGGCAAGAATACTAAAGTGGTTTGCCATTCTTTTCTCCAGCGGATCAAATTCTGTCAGAACTCTCCACCATGACCTGGCTGTCTTGGGTGGCCCTAAATGGCATGGCTTAGTTTCATTGAGTTAGACAAAGCTGTGGTCCATGTGATCAGATTGGCTATTTTTCTGTGATCATGGTTTCAGCCACAGAGCCCTCCGATGCCCTCTATCAGCACCTATTTTCTTACTGCGGTTTCTCTTACCTTCATGTGTGGTGTCTCTTCATGGCTGCTCCAGCAAAGGTCAGCTGCTTCTCCTCACTTTGTACGTGGGGTATATCTTCACAGCCTCTGCTCCTGACCTTGCAGTAGGGTATCTTCTCATGGTTTCTGCCCCTGACCTTGGCTATGGGGTGTCTTGTGCCAGTTGACACGTATTAATCAAATAATAAAGATTAAACACAAAGAGTCAATGTTAAAAGCAGCCAGGGAAAAACAACAAATAACACACAAAGGGATCCCCATAGGATAACAGCTGATATTTCAATAGGAGCTCTTCAAGCCAGAATGGAAGGGCAGCACACACTTAAAGTGATGAAAGAGAAAAACCTACAACCTAGATGACTATACTCAGCAAGGATCTCATTCAAACATGAAGGAGAAATCAGAAGCTTTACAGACAAACAAAAGCTAAGAGAATTCAGCACCACCAAACCAGCTCTTCAACAAATGCTAAAGGATCTTCTCTAGAAAGGAAACACAGCAAAGGTTTATAAACTCTAACCCAAAGCGACGAAGTCAATGGCAATGGGATCATACTTATCAATAATTACCTTAAATGTAAATGGGTTGAATGCCCCAACCAAAAGACAAAGACTGGCTGAATGAATATTTTAAAAGGCCCCTATATATACTGTCTACAAGAGAACCATCTCAAACCAAGGACACATACAGACTGAAAGTGAAGGGCTGGAAAATGATATTTCATGCAAATGAAGACCAAAATAAAGCAGCAGTAGCAATACTCAGATAAAATAGACTTTGAAATAAAGGCTGTAAAAAGAGATAAAGAAGGACACTACATAATGATCAAAGGCTCAATCCAAGAAGACATAACAGTTATAAATATATATGCACCCAATATAGGAATATGTCAATATGTAAGGCAAATGCTAACAAGTATGAAAGGGGAGATTAATAGTCCAACATAATAATAGTGGGAGACTTTAATATCCAACTCACACCTACGAATAGATCAACCAAACAGAAAATTTATAAGGAAACACAAACTTTAAATGATATAATGGACCAGTTAGACCCGATTGATATCTATAGCACATTTCACCCCAAAACAATGAATTTCACCTTTTTATCACATGCACATGGAATATTCTCCAGGATAGACCACATCCTGGGCCATATCTAGCCTTAGTAAATTCAAAAAAATTGAAATTATTTCAAGCATCTTTTCTGATCACAGTGTGGTAAGATTACATGTCAACTATGGGGTGGGGGGAGGACTACTAAAAATACAAACATATGGAGGAGGCTAAATAACACACTTCTGAATAACCAACAAATCTTGAAAGAAATCAAAAGGAAAATTAATACATGCATAGAAATGAATAAAAATGAAACCATGACAATCCAAGACCTATGGGATTCAGTAAAATCAGTGCTACAGCAAAGGTTCACAGCATTACAAGCTTACCTCAAGTAACAAGAGAAAAATCAAATAAATAACCTAACTTTACACCAAAAGCAAGTAGAAAAAGAAGAAATGAAAAACCCCAGGGTTAGTAGAAGGAAAGAAATCATAAAAATTTGGACAGAAATAATGAAAAAGGAACAAAGAGACTATAGCAAAAATCAGCAAAACTAAAAGCTGGTTTCTTTGAGAAGATAAATAAAGTAGACAAAGTAGCCATACCCATCAAGAAACAAAGGGCAAAGAATCAAATTAACAAAATTAGAAATAAAATTTGAGAAATCACAACGGACAACACAGAAATACAAAGTATCATAACAGACTATTATCAACAACTGTATGCCAGTAAAACAGACAATTTGGAAGAAATGGGTGAATTCTTACAAAAGTACAACTTTCCCAAACTGAACCAGGAAGAAATAGAAAGTCTTAACAGACCCATCACAGGCAAAGAAATAGAAACTGTAATAAAAAATCTTCCAACAAACAAAAGCCCAGGACCAGATGGCTTCACAGGTGAATTTTACCAAAAATTTAGAGAAGAGCTAACACCTATCCCACTCACACTCTTCCAGAAAATTCCAGAGGAAGGTAAACTGCCAAAGTCATTCTATGAGGCCATGATAACCCTAATACCAAAACTTGACAAAGATGACACACAAAAAGAAAACTATAGGCCAATATGACTGATAAACATAGATGCAAAAATCCTCAATTAAATTCTAGCAAACAGAATTCAACAACATATTAAAAAGATCATACCCCATGAACAAGTGGGCTTTATCCCAGGGATGTAAGGATTCTTCAGTACTCACAAATCAATCAATGTGTTACACCACATTAACAAAGTGAAGGATAAAAGCCATATGATTATCTCAATAGAGAAAAAAAAAAAAAAGCCTTTGACAAAATTCAACATTCATTTATGATTTTAAAAAAACCCTCAAGAGAGCAGAAATAGAAGGAGCATACCTCAACATAATAAAAGCCATATATGATAAACTCACAGCAAACATTATCTTCAATGGTGAAAAATGTAAAGCATTTCCCCTAAGTCAGGAACAAGTCAGTGCCCACTCTCATCACTACTATTCAACATAGTTTTGGAAATTTTAGCCACAGCAAACAGAGAAGAAAAAGAAATAAAAAGGAATCCAGATTGGAACAGAACAATTAAATCTCTCACTGTTTGTAGATGACATGATCTACATAGAAAAGCCTAAAGACACCACCAGGAAATTACTAAAGCTAATCAATCAATATAGTAAAGTTGAAGGATATAAAATTAACACACAGAACTCCCTGGCATTCCTACACACTAACAATGAGAAAACAGAAAGAGAAATTAAGGAAACAATCTTATTCATCAGTGCAATGAAAAGAAGAAAATATTTAGGAATAAATCTACCTAAAGAAACAAAAGACATATATATATATATATATATATATATATATATGTATGTGTGTATATATATATATATGTATGTATATAAAACTATAAAACACTGATGAAAGAAATCAAAGATAATGTAAATACATTGAGAAATATATCATGTTCATGGATCAGAAGAATCAATATAGTGAAAATAAGTATACTACCCAAAGCAATCTACAGACTCAGTGCAATCCCTATCAAACTCCCAGCAGCATTTTTCAAAGAAACAGAACAAATAATTTCACAGTTTTCATGTAAATACAGTCCATTTCCAGTTCAGACGCTCAGTGGTGTCTGACTCTTTGCAACCCCATGAATCACAGCATGCCAGGCCTCCCTGTCCATCACCAACTCCCAGAGTTCACTCAGACTCATGTTCATAGAGTCTGTGATGCCATCCAGCAGTCTCATCCTTTGTCGTTCCCTTCTCCTCCTGCCCCCAATCCTTCCCAGCATCAGAGTCTTTTCCAGTGAGTCAACTCTTCTCATAAGGGAGCAAAGTATTTGAGTTTCAGCTTTAGCATCAGTCCTTCCAATGAACACCCAGGACTGATCTCCTTCAGAATGGACTGGTTGGATCTCCTTGCAGTCCAAGGTACTCTCAAGAGTCTTCTCCAACACCACAGCTCAAAAGCATCAATTCTTCGGCGCTTAGCCTTCTTCACAGTTCAAGTCTCACATCCATACATGACCACTGGAAAAACCATAGCCTTGACTAGGCGGACCTTTGTTAGCAAAGTAATGTCTCTGCTTCTGAATACGCTATCTAGGTTGCTCATAACGTTGCTTTCAAGGAGTATATAAATGTTGAGGTGTAAGCCAACTTTATCACTCTCCTCTTTCACTTTCATCAAGAGGCTTTTTACTTCCTTTTCACTTTCTGACATAAGGGTGGTGTCCTCTGCATATCACAGGTGACTGATATTTCTCCCGGCCATCTTTACTCTAACTTGTGCTTCTTCCAGCCCAGTGTTTCTCATGATGTATTCTGCATAGGAGTTAAAGAAGCAGGATGACAATATACAGCCTTGCCATACTCCTTTTCCTATTTGGAACCAGTCTATTGTTGCATGTCCAGTTCTGACTGTTGCTTCCTGACCTGCATATAGGTTTCTAAAGCGGCAGATCAGGTGGTCTGGTATTCCCATCTCTTTCAGAATTTTCCACAGTTTACCTTGATCCACACAGTCAGAGGCTTTGGCATAATCAATAAAGCAGAAACAGATGTTTTTCTAGAACTCTCTTGCTTTTTCGATGATCCAGTGGATGTTGACAATTAGTTCCTCTGCCTTTTCTAAAGCCAGCTTGAACATCAGGAAGTTCACGTTTCACGTATTGCTGAAACCTGGCTTGCAGAATTTTGAGCATTACTTCATTAGCATGTGAGATGAGTGCAATTGTGCAGTAGTCTGAGCATTTGAGGTCATTGCCTTTCTTTGGGATTGGAATGAAAACTGACATTTTCTGGTTCTGTGGCCACTGCTGAGTTTTCCAAATTTGCTGGCATATTGAGTGCAGCACTTTCACAGCATAATCTTTCAGGACTTGCAATAGCGGAACTTGAATTTCATCACCTCCACTGGCTTTGTAGTGATGCTTTCTAAGTCTCACTTGATTTCACATTCCAGGATGTCTGGCTCTAGGTGAGTGATCACACCATCGTGATTATCTTGGTCATGAAGATCTTTTTTGTACAGTTCTTCTGTGCATTCTTGCCAACTCTTAATATATTTTGCTTCTGTTAGGTTCTGATTATTTCTGTCCTTTATTGAGCCATCTTTGCATGAAATGTTCCCTTGGTATCTCTACTTTTCTTGAAGAGATCTCTAGTCTTTCCCATTCTGTTGTTTTTCTCTATTTCTTTGCATTGATTGCTGAGGAAGGCTTTCTTATCTCTCCTTGCTACTCTTTGGAACTCTCCATTTAGATGCTTATATCTTTCCTTTACTCCTTTGCTTTTGGCTTCTATTCTTTTCACTGCTATTTGTAAGGCCTTAGCAGACAGCCATTTTACTTTTTTGCGTTCCTTTTCCATAGCGATGGTCTTGATCCTTGTCTTCTGCACAATGTCATGAACCTCCATCCATAGTTCATCAGGCACTCTGTCTATCAGATCTAGGCCCTTAAATCTATTTCTAACTTCCACTGTATAATCATAAGGGATTTGATTTAGGTCATAACTGAATGGTCTAGTCGTTTTCCCTACTTTCTTCTATTTAAGCTTGAGTTTGGCAAAAGGAGTTCATGATCTGAGCCACAGTTAACTCCCAGTCTTGTTTTTGCTGACTGTAGAGAGCTTTTCCATCTTTGGCTGCAAAGAATATAATCAATCTGATTTTGGTGCTGACTATCTGGTGATGTCCATTGTGCTGGGAAAACTGGCTGACCACTTGTAAAAGAATGAAACTAGAACACCTTTCTACACCATACACAAAAAGAAACTCAAAATGGATTAAAGATCTAAACGTAAGACCAGAAACTATAAAATTCTTATAGGAAAACATAGGCAAAACAATCTCTGACATAAATCACAGCAAGATCCTCTATGACCCACCTCCCAGAGTAGTGGAGATAAAAGCAAAAATAAACAAATGAGATATAATTACACTTAAAACTTTTTTACAACAAAGGAAACTATAAGCAAGGTGAAAAACAGCCTTCAGAGTGGGAGAAAGTAAAAGCAAAAGAAGCAACTGACAAATAATTAATCTCAAAAACATACAAACAGTGCATGCAACTCAATACAAGAAAAATAAACAACCCAATCAAAAAATGGGTCAAAGAACTAAACAGACTGTTTTCCAAAAAAGACATACAGATGACTAACAAACACATGAAAAAATGCTGAACGTCACTCATTATCAGAGAAATGCAAATTAAAACCACAATGAGGCACCATTTCATGTTGGCCAGAATAGCAGCTATCAAAAGGTCTACGAACAATAAATGCTAGGGAGGGTGTGGAGAAAAGAGAACTCTCTTACACTGTTGGTGGGAATGCAAACTAGTAAAGCCACTGTGGAGAACAGTGTGGAGATTCCTTGAAAAACTGAAAACAAATCTGCCATATGACCCAGCAATCCCAGCGCTGGGCATACACACTGGGGAAACCAGAATTGAAAGAGACACATGTACCCCAATGTTCATTGCAGCACTGTTTACAATAGCTAGGACATGGAAACAACCTAGATGTTCTTTGGGAAGACGAGTGGATCAGGAAGTTGTGGTATATACACACAATGGAATATTACTCTGCTATACACACAATGGAATATTACTCTGCTATTAAAAAGAGCACATCTGAATCAGTTCTAATGAAGTACTTGAAACTGGAGCCTATAGTACAGAATGAAGTAAGTCAGAAAGAAAAACACCAATACAGTATATTAACACAAATATATGGAATTTAGAAAGATGGTAACGATGACCCTATATGTGAGACAGCAAAAGAGACACAGATATAAAGAAGAGACGTCTGGACTCTGTGGGAGAAGGCAAAGGTGGGATGATTTGAAATAATAGCATTGAAATACGTATATTACTATAAATGAAATAGATCACTAGTCCAAGTTCAATGCATGAAACAGGGCACTCAAAGCCACATACTGGGACAACCCATAGGGATGGGATGGGGAAGGTATTGGGAGGGAGGACATATGTACACCCATGGCTGATTCATGTCAAGGTATGGCAAAAACCACCACAATATTGTAAAGTAATTAGCCTTCTATTAAAATAAATAAATAATTCTTTAAAAACTCAAAAATAAGGTAACATGTAAATATGGTCATGCCAGCCCTTCTGGCTGTTTGTTCGTCTTCACCATTTTTCACACTTATCCCAAGACTGGAAATTTTTGGATGCCTTTGCCAGCAAGGTTCCAGATATTGTTCGAGTTCTATCAGTATGATGAAGTTTTTCAGGAATGAGTGAGGCAAAGCAAGAGTGGACACACATTTTATGGCAAAGGCAATAGGTAAATTGGTTTCTGCTTGCACGAGCTTTCGTGGTAATCACTAGACTTTCTTTTCCTTCTTAGGGTCAGAGGGCAGATGTGACATTGACACCAGCTTTCTAAACTTTACTGACCTCTACATTATGGTGCAATTTTATCTTTATAGAATAGCTGGAGAAGAACAACTGAAAACTAGTGGTTTGGGAATTTTACCCTTTCAGATTTTCTAACAGGTTTATCAGTGTCCATTCCCCTCTATGAAATCTCTTCTGCTTGAAATAAATAATATGTTTTGTATTTTCCTGCTTAACTCTGGCTAATAGGCCTACTTCTTAGATTTCTCAGTGGCTTTCTCTGGCTATAGGAATGAAGAACAAAATCCTCTACATGATGCTGGCCCAGCCTTGACTTGTGCCAGCCACCCAAGTTTGGGGATTTTATAGCTGCTTAAGTCTTCAGAAAGGCCATGAACTCAGTTTTAGTTTTCTGACATCTGGTAATGATCAGCATGCCTAGCCCTTTCAAGTGTTGAAATAAATCACTACTTTTTAACATTTTCATTTCCAGCATACTCTTTACAAATGACTCTAATGATGCTGCCAGATTTTCTTCTTAATAGCCATCTGCTCAGAATATCTTAATGATTTCCTAATCTCTATGTACAAACTTGGTCTTCAAAGCCAAATAGCTGCTCTCCATTTTCTCCTACATATATGTTGGATATTGTCTTAGTATGCTTGCTGCTTTCATAAAACTCTTACAAACTGCTATACAGCGAAGATATTTCTTTTCTTCTAAAACCTCCTCTAAACTTTGTCACAATCTTATTTGTTTCTCAAGAGATTTCTCAAAGGTGATTAAAACTTTTCTGATCAGATGTGTTTTCTTCTTAATTTAATTACTTTTATAATTTAACTTATGAGTATTATAACCCTTGTATTTAGGTTCATAGGTGGACTCTTCTGGTTAAAGAAGCCAATAAAAGGGAAGTTATTATAGCTTGTCCTGAGAACATATTCTGATTCAACCAATACAGTATACTGACACATATATATGGAATTTAGAAAGATAGTAATGATGACCCTGTATGTGAGACAACAAAAGAGACACAGATGTATAGAATGGACTTTTGGCCTCTGAGGGAGAGGGAGAGGGTGGGATGATGTGGGATAATGGCATTGAAACATGTATAGTATCATGTAGGAAATGAAGTGCCAGTCCACGTTCGATGCAGGTTACAGGATGCTTGGGGCTGGAGCACAGGGATGATCCAGAGAGATGATATGGGGTGGGAGGTGGGAGGGGGCTTTGGGATTGGGAGCTTGTGTACACCTGTGGCTGATTCATGTCAATGTATGGCAAAACCAATACAGTATTGTAATGTATAATAAAGTAAAAATAAAATTAAAAAAAATGAAATCTAAAAAGCAAATATGTAGAATAACTTCACTAATCAGAAATATTCAAGACTGCTAAAGATGAAAATTAGTGGAAAAAAATACACCAATTATTGAAAATGACCCAGGACCCTCTCTGTAATATATTAGGATCTATGTTTCTCATTTATAAATATCCTAATATCTTACCAAGGAAAATCATTTGATCACAAAAATTAGCTGAAAGTACAGCACAGTACCAGTCTCAAGTAAAGTCCATTGGTATTTTCATGCACTTACTTCACATAATGTTTGTATAAGACTTTAACAGTTTTAAATTATTAAAGTTTTCAAGTTATATGATATTGTTCTGTGCTTTCCAGGTTGTGCTAGTGGTAAAGAATCTGCTTGCCAATGCAAGAGACTTAAGGAGATGCTGGTTCGATCCCTGGGTTGGGTAGATCCCCTGGAGGAAGATATGCCAACCCAGTCCAGGATTCTTGCCTGAAAAATCCCATAGACAGAGGAGTCTGTCAGGCTACAGTCCATAGGTTGAACAGAGACTGACTTAGCTGAAGCGACTTAGCACACATGCAAACTATACGTATAATATACAGATGAATATAGTATTATTGTATTGTGCATAGTATTATTATAGCATATATAGCACTACTATACTCTTTCCTGGAAAATCCCATGGACAGAGGAGCCTGGTAGGCTGCAGTCCATGAGGTTGCGAAGAGTCGGATACGACTGAGCGACTTCACTTTCACTTTTCACTTTCCTGCATTGGAGAAGGAAATGGCAACCCACTCCAGTGTTCTTGCCTGGAGAATCCCAGGGACAGGGGAGCCTGGTGGGCTGCTGTCTATGGGGTTGCATAGAGTGAGACACGACTGAAGCGACTTAGCAGCAGCAGCATTATTATATACAATATACATATTACATAAGAAAAATACCTGAATTCTAGAATATTTAAATGAGTTAAAGTCCAACACTTTGGGAGATTAAGCCAAGTTCTTTATTTTGTCCACAAAGTCTTACAAATTGATTGGCTAATCGAATATAACACCACTGAATAAAGCATTGTAAAATCTGACATTTTAAAAAATTCTCTTTATGCTTTTTCTATGATATGAGGATGGTCCAAATGGCCCATTTCCTAATAAGACACACTTTGCTACCTCAAGAGAATGTAGTCATTGTGACTCAAGTGTATAAGCTGAAGCTCTATCAACAGTCATCATCTGCTCCTCATTGATAAAATGAAATATTTGAGGCCCAAATAGTTTTAAGCATAAAAGCTTTTAGGAGCAAAAAAAAAAAAAAGTCTGTTTCTTTGACTACCAAGAAAATAATGAAGCTAAGCTCACTAAAATTTCAGTAATGGAATGAAATTCTAGTTGTTCCATATAATCAAACCCATAAACCAAAGGAAATAATATTACAAAATTAATAAGTGAATAAACTATGCCATGAATAAGCAACATGTTCTTTAAATTTTCCTTCAGTTTGACAGTGACACTTTAATTGAACATTTTCAGTTTTGTAATTTACCAGTGAGGTGGCTACCCTATTATGCTCCGATTCTGGCTGAGTGTGAAAGGGAAGGAGGTTTGTGGGGGAGGCAGCCTTTATTTCTATAGAGACATTGGCAGAAATAGAAAGCGGGGGATAGGAAATTGCTAGTTAGGTACTGTACATCCTGTTTGTGGAAAAGTTCTCTTTTTGAAATGTCAATGAGACTTTTCTTTTTTCCATTAATTTTCTAGAACATAGTTTAAATATATTCTGATATTCATTTTAACAAATGTCAAAAATATAAGACATATTTAAAATCCTTCTATGCATTAATCCCTATAAATATTATGTTTATCTGCTTTGCTTAAATTATACTTCATGTTGGCTACTGGCCCTAGTCTGTTGCTGCTGCTGCTAAGTTGCTTCAGTCATGTCCAACTCTGTGCGACCCCATAGATAGCAGCCCACCAGGCTCTCCTGTCCCTGGGATTCTCCAGGCAAGAACACTGGAATGGGTTGCCATTTCCTTCTCCAATGCAGGAAAGTGAAAAGTGAAAGTGAAATCGCTCAGTCGTGTCCGGTCTAGGTTGCATTATTTCCCTTCTTTGGAGCCACTAGAGTTATTTAAACAGATGTTGGCTTGTCTTTTTTTCTGATATTCTCCATTCTCTTAAGTGACACACTCCATTTTATGCAGCATAAATGCCTTAATAAAACATCCTTTGTTTTACCACTTGTTATATTTCACAGTGCTCTAGGAAGACTGGGCTGATACAATATACAGATGTACAAGGTGTCTAATAGATTAAACAATAAAAAATAAAATGTTTCCCTTTATGACTTATTTGATATACTTTAAAATGCCAGCCATATTGATCCTGGGTGACTGCATAGAATAAGCCTGTACTCTCAGTTAACTGAGAATAATTGTTTGAAAAGACTATACAGTGATTTAAAAATTCATGATGGAAAATATATAGCATGCATTTAATTAAAATGTAAAATGTACTTTTGTACTTTTGTAAGAGGCAGTTAAAACATGAAATGTTGTAAGATATCTATAAAATCTAACATATTGTTAAAATTATCAATCATTGCATTTTATTATGTTTTATCTCCCTGTAAACCCTTGAGAGTCCCTTGGACTTCAAGGAGATCCAACCAGTCTATTCTGAAGGAGATCAGCCCTGGGATTTCTTTGGAAGGAATGATGCTAAAGCTGAAACTGCAGTACTTTGGCCACCTCATGCAAAGAGTTGACTCATTGGAAAAGAATAAGATTCTGATGCTGGGAAGGATTGGAGGCAGGAGGAGAAAGGGATGACAGAGGATGAGATGGCTGGATGGCATCACTGATTTGATGGACGTGAGTCTGAGTGAACTCCAGGAGTTGGTGATGGACAGGGAGGCCTGGCATGCTGTGATTCATGGGGTCTCGAAGAGTTGGACATGACTTAGTGACTGAATTGAACTGAACTGAAACATGGAGTTAATTTTAAGGATGATCTTCAAAATAAATATTAGTCTCATGCTAAATACATAGAATTCTTAAACAACACATACGCACATTAAATCAAGTGATATAGAATTCATTTCAAGGAAAAAACCATTTATTCTCTGTAAGTCCTCATTGGCACAATCAAAAATAATATAGCACAGACATTTTTTAAAAACATTGGCTATTAGAAAAAAGTCTTATTTAGAAATGTGAAAATATACATTCCCAAAAGCGTTTTCCTGAATATTCAAATTAAAATGTCAAGTACTAAAATAAGAGGAGTAAAAGTTGTTGTGTAACCAAATTCAGGGAGTAGACACTGAAACCGAGCAGGACTCTGCTGGGTCTTCCCAAGGATGCACGGCCCCCGGGTCTGTGTCTCCACTTCTTTTTTATAGAAAAGCTTTAATCTCCTAGGCCTTCCCAAGTTAAAAAAGGCAACCTTAACCAGAGAAGTGGGAAAATGCAGAAACAGGAAAACAGTCAGGCCAGACAAAATAAGGGTTTAACCATAACACAAAGTCAAGAATGTTTAGTTCCACTTTAAGAACTGTATATAACAACCTGAGCTATATCTTTGAGTTGTTTTGCAGATACTAAAACCCCCACCATATGGAAGAAGCTAACTGCATGCACTTAGATCCCAGACTGGTTAGACCAGAAGGCTGAGAATGCTCACTTCTGAAATACCAGCCATCTATCTCAGTACCAACCAGTCAGAGAATGTGCATGAGATGAACCTGTCCTCATACCATCTTTAAAACCCCCTCTCTGAAAGCCATCCAGGGGTTCAGGTCTTTTGAGTATGAACTGCCTGTTCTCCCTGCTTGGCCCCACATTTTCCTTTGGTTATGTGCTTATGCCATGCAATAAGATCTGTTTTCTTTTTGTTTATGTAACAAAAAGTAAACAGAATGGGAGAAAGCAGGGCAGAGAGAGGTGGCAGTATGAGGCATTCTTCCTGCCCACCGCCTGGTCTGGTGACAACTATGGTTTCCCATGGGTTCAGTGGTCATGAACATTAGCTGAGCATGAGAAACTTGGCTGGACCCAACCCAAGAGCACCAAGCAGCAGGAGATGGTATGGTTGGCTGACAATGACAGGGCTGAGGAGGGAGAGGAATGTCCGCTGGAGTGAATTTCCACATTAAAGAGGTGTGCTGTGTGGAGTCTTCCTATAGTTCACCCTGCAATAACTCATATTTGGCCCTATGGGCTGCCATGTAGGTGACTGCTGTACACGGGACAATGAGAGGTCAGTGTGGTCAGGAGCACATGAAATACTGTATCAGCTACACCTTAGCAAGTGTTGCCTTTAGGTTTTCTGGCCTCCCTGCTTCTTCTCAACCACTGCAAAGAATATCTTCCTTTTACATAATAGATTTCAATGTACATTTCTGTTTTGAGAAAGGGTGCTGTAAATACATTTTTTAGATATATTAAAAATCACAAAATTTATTTTCTATGAGCAACCAAGTCCAAAATTATATAATTTTATACAATTAGAGGGACTTCTTAAGTGACTAGTGGTAAAGAACCTGCCTTCCAATGCAGGAGAAGTTAAAAGACATGGGTTCAATCACTGGGTCAGGCATATCCCCTGGAGGAGGACATGGCAAACCATTCCAGTGTTCTTGCCTGGAGAATTCCATGGACAGAGGAGCCTGGTGGGCTACAGTCCATAGGGTTGCACAGAGTTGGATACTACTGAAGCAACTTAGCATGCCTGCACGATATATTTAGAAATCATGAAGAGTTAGGAAAGATGTGTAAGAATTCAGCAATTTATATGGAAAAAGGTATGGTTGCTGAGGAACAGACTCACCTTCAGGTTCTTTGCTCTGTCATAACCACACATATGTGTTGGTATGTATACACACACACACACACACACATACATATGCAGCATATATCTGCAATATTATATAAACATATAATCTACTTTGGATTATGATTCAGAAAAGGAACGAAAGTTTAATGAAACTACTAGTCTTATTTTCTTTGCAATTTTTTGTTTTTAATTGAGGTACTGCTTTAATTGGTGGTATCAGCTGCAAGGCTTCTCTGATAGCTCAGTTGGTAAAGAATCTGCCTGCAATGCAGGAGACCCTGGTTCTATCCCTGGGTCTGGCAGATCCACTGGAGAAGAGATAGGCTATCCACTCCTGTATTTTTGGGCTTCCCTTGTGGCTGACAAAGAATCCACCTGCAATGTGGGAAACCTGGGAATGATGCCTGGGTTTCCCAGGTGGCACTGGTGGTAAATACCCATGTGCCAATGCAAGTAGACATA
This sequence comes from Madoqua kirkii, assembly GCA_006408675.1. NCBI lineage: Eukaryota > Metazoa > Chordata > Mammalia > Artiodactyla > Bovidae > Madoqua > Madoqua kirkii. Next base: position 743 of record SJYC01090906.1, on the reverse strand, counting down.
AGAGACAAGGGTTTGAACAAGAAAATAGAGGAGGGCATGGCAACCCACTCTGGTATTCTCCCCTGGAGAATCCCATGGACAGAGGAGCCTGGTGGGCTATAGTCCACAGGGTCACACAGAATCAAACATGACTGAAGTGACTTAGCACACATGCATGCATAGCAATCTTTGTTTTTTATACAATTTAAAAAGTTACTTTTCATTTATAGCTATTACAAAGTATTGGCCATATTCCCCATGCAATACACCCTTGAGTTTATCTAACATTCAATAGTTTTTACCTCCTGCTGCCCAACTCTACATTGCCTCTCCCCCACCTCCCTACTGGTAACCAGTAGTTTGCTTTCTATTTCTGTGAGTCTGCTTCTATTTTGTTTTATTCATTAATTTGTTGTATTTTTTAGATTCCACCTATAAGTGATATCATAAACTATTTATCTTTTTCTTTCTGACTTATTTTACTTAGCATAATGCCCTCCAAATCCATCCATGTTGTGGCAAATTGCAAAATTTTGTTCTTTTTATGGCTGAGTTCCTTATCCATTCATCTGTTGAAGGACATGTAGGTTATACCAATGTTCATTAATGACTAATTATGAAAGATTTTTTTTTTGAGATCTGAGGATACAAATTTCTATCAATTGTTAATTTATCCAAAACACAAAATATTAAATATGTTGTATATTCTTATTATTGATAGTTATAAATTATTTTTAACTTTCATATTACTGTTTATTTGATTC
>SJYC01090903.1:0-13643 GCA_006408675.1 Madoqua kirkii | reverse complement strand
TTCCTTCCAAGGAGTAAGTGTCTTTTAATTTCATGGCTGCAATTGCCATCTGCAGTGATTTTGGAGCCCAGAAAGATAAAGTCTGACACTGTTTCCACTGTTTGCCCATCTATTTCCCATGAAGTGATGGGACCAGATGCCATGATCTTCGTTTTCTGAATGTTGAGCTTTAAGCCAACTCTTTCACTCTCCACTTTCACTTTCATCAAGAGGCTTTTTAGTTCCTCTTCACTTTCTGCCATAAGGGTGGTGTCATCTGCATATCTGAGGTGATTGATATTTGTCCCGTCAATCTTGATTCCACCTTGTGCTTCTTCCAGTCCAGCGTTTCTCATCATGTACTCTGCATAGAAGTTAAAGAAGCAGGGTGACAATATATAGCCTTGATGTACTCCTTTTCCTATTTGGAGCCAGTCTGTTGTTCCATGTCCAGTTCTAACTGTTGCTTCCTGACCTGCATATAGATTTCTCAAGAAGCAAGTCAGGTGGTCTGGTATTTCCATCTCTTTCAGAATTTTCCATTGTTTATTGTGATCCACACAGTCAAAGGCTTTGGCGTAGTCAATGAAGCAGAAATAGATGTTTTTCTGGAATTCTCTTGCTTTTTCCATGATTCAGTGGATGTTGGCAATTTGATCTCTGGTTTCTCTGCCTTTTCTAAAACCAGCTTGAATATCTGGAAGTTTATGGTTCATGTATTGCTGAAGCCTGGCTTGGAGAATTTTGAGCATTACTTTACTAGCATATGAGATGAGTGCAATTGTGTATTACTTTGAGCATTCTTTGGCATTGCTTTTCTTTGGGATTGGGATGAAAACTGACCTTTTCTAGTCCTGTGGCCACTGCTGAGTTTTCCAAATTTGCTGACATATTGAGTGCAGCACTTTCACAACATCATCTTTCAGGATTTGAAATAGCTCAACTGAAATTCCATCACCTCCACTAGCTCTGTTCATAGTGATGCTTTCTAAGTCCTACTTGACTTCACATTCTAGGATGTCTGGCTCTAGGTGAGTGATCACACCATCGTGATTGTCTGGGTCTTGAAGATCTTTTTTGTACAGTTCTTCTGTGTATTCTTGCTGCTTCTTCTTAATATCTTCTGCTTCTGTTAGGTCCATACCATTTCTGTCCTTTATCAAGCCCGTCTTTGCATGAAATGTTCCCTTGATTTCTCTAATTTTCTTGAAGAGATCTCTATTCTTTTCCATTCTATTGTTTTTCTCTATTTCTTTGCATTGATCGCTGAGGAAGGCTTTCTCATCTCTTCTTGCTATTCTTTGGAACTCTGCATTCAGATGCTTATATCTTTCCTTTTCTCCTTTGCTTTTCCATTCTCTTTTTTTCACAGCTATTTGTAAGGCCTCCCCAGACGGCCATTTTGCTTTTTTGCATTTCTTTTCATCATCTGCAAGTAAATTTTGCTTTTCTTCAGATATAGGTGACCACTTTCTCCCCTTCTCTTTGCCATGAAGTGATGGGACTAGATGCCAAGATCTTAGTTTTCTGAATGTTGAGTTTTAAGCTAGCTTTTTACTCTCCCCTTTGACCTTCATCAAGCATCTCTTTAATTTCTCTTTGTTTTCTGCCATTAGAGATATCATCTGTGTATCTGAAGTTGTTCATGTTTCTCCTGGCAATCTTGATTATAGCCTGAGATTCATTCAGCCAATGTTTGGCATGATGTACTTGCGTATAATTTAAATAAGCAGGGTGACAATATACAACTTTGATATAGTCCTTTGCCAATTTTGAACCAATTGAAAACAAATATGTAACTTTAAATATCAGAAGACAATAAAGGCTAAAACTCAGTGAAGCCAAGCAAGTAGTTGAATGTGAATCCTAGAAAACTATAACAGAGATAATGATTATAATACCAGACATTAATAAAAATAGAAGACAAAGAGTAAGCAGAAACCATTAATCAGAACCATTAAGAATTTTTTAGTTCTAGTGAATTTTAAAAATTCTATCAAGAATAATCAAGCAAAGATGCAAAATGAACATATTGAAAGGTTGTTGTTGAACTATGATAGACGCCGGGATACTTGGCCTCTGAAGGAGAAGAATTCAATCCAGGGCCAGAGATGAGGATTGATTGCTCAGAGATTTTGTGTTAATAGAGTTTTATTAAAGTATAAAAGAGATAGAGAAAGCTTCTGACATAGATATCAGAAGGGGGCAGAAAGAGTACCCCCTGGCTAGTATTAGCAATGGAGTTATATATTTTTTAATTACTTATTACAGTGAATCAAAAGAATGTCTGGAGGTTGTAAAGACCTTACTAGATCCTCTCTCATAATTTACATTTTAAGATAACAGGATTAGCCAGAAGGTTTTTTCCAGAAACTGTCCTCAAGTAGGCTACATTATTGTTATATAATCCTAAGGAATGTTGAGAAAACAAAACAAAACAAAACAAAACACATTTGTCCTTTCCTCCTCATTGAGAATTCCAGACCCCTCTCTCCTTGGGGTCCCCCAGACTTCTTATCAACCTGCTTAGAAATTTACTTTCTTAATATGAACAAAATGTGAATTAAGAGTGGGATACCATTAAATTAAAAAAAATTAAAATCATGAAAATAGAAGGGGAAAAAGTGGAAACAGGGATACTCAATTTCTTGGGCCCCCAAATCACTGAGGATCATGACTGCAGCCATGGAATTAAAAGATGCTTGCTCCTTGGAAGGAAAGCTATGACAAACCTAGTAAGTAAGTAAGTTTTAGTTGCTCAGTTGTGCCTAACTCTTTGCAACACCATGACAAACCTAGACAACACAGTAAAAAAACAAAGACATTACTTTGCTAACAAAGGTCTGTATACTCAAAAGTATGGTTTTTCCAATAGTCATATATGGATGTGAGAGTTGGACCATAAAGAAAACTGAGCATCAAAGAATTGATGCTTTTGAACTATGGTGTTGGAGAAGACTCTTGAGAGTCCCTTAGACAACCAGGAGATCAAACCAGTCAATCCTAAAGAAAATCGACCCTGAATATTCATTGGAGGAACTAATGTTAAAGCTGAAGCTCCAGTGCTTTGGCCATCTGATAGGAAGAGCCGACTCATTGGAAAAGACCTTGATCCTGGGAAAAATGAAGGCAAATGGAGAAGTGTGTGGCGTAGGATGAGATGGTCAGATAGCATTAGTGACTCAATGGACATGAATTTGAGCAAATTGTGGGAGATAGTGAAGGACAGGGGATCTTAGTATGCTGCAGTTCATGGGGTCACAAAGAATTAGACTTGACTTAGGTACTGAACAACAAGGCAATAAAATAATGAAAAAATACAAAAACAATTAGAGTATGCTATAAAATACTTTGTCACAATAAAATTTAAAATGTATGCAAGTAACTAGACAAATGTAATTTTTAAATGACTCCAAGAAAAACCTATAATATATAAAAATCATTTAATCATGCAAAGGATGAACAATAAATTAAAATTTTTATAAAAGTTAGCTCTGGCATCTTTTTAAGTAACCCGTCTTTGTAATTTCATAGAAAACTTTCCAGATACCATAACATTTTTAGTCCAAAGAAATTGCTAAATTTCCTAAAGGAAATCAACCCTGAATATTCACTGGAAGGACTGATGCTGAAGCTGAAGCTCCCATTACTTTGGCGCCTGATGTGAAGAACTGACTCATTGGTGAAGACCCTGATGCTGGGAAAGATTGAAGGCAGGAGGAGAGGACAAGATAAGATACTTGGATGGCATCATTGACTCAGTGGCTGTCTCTTATACACATCTCCTTGATCTTCAAAAGAGAAAGATAAAACAAAAAAAAAATTAAAAATACAATATAATGTAGCTTGGGGGTATAGGTAAAAAATTATCAAGCAAATATTAGTATAGTGTATCTATAAATGTATTAAAATATACTGTTAATTAAATGAAGTTATTACAAGGCTGCAAGGTTGCATCAGCAATACAGAACATCTTAATAGAGTATGTTAGACAGTATTGTTTTTCCTGTCTATTCATCTCCTTAACTTGGAAGATAATTATTTCTTCTTGTCCCATCCTTAGTCATATGGTTTGCCCTATATAATGAAATATAAGTTCACTGACAGGCAGAAACTTCAAAATGACCATTGGGGTTCCTTGTGATTATTTTTCTTTCCTTCATAAAACCAATGATGTTTAAGACAAAAGCTGCTCAACCAGCATAGATCTTGGATTGAAGTCAGTGTGTGCTAAGACTGCAGCCAATCTGCTGATAAGCAGTTAGCATGAAAAAGAATAGGTTTACATTGTTTCAAGATATTGAGTCTTGGATGTAGATGTGTATAAGAGACAGACCCTATATAATGAAATATAAGTTCACTGACAGGCAGAAACTTCAAAATGACCATTGGGGTTCCTTGTGATTATTTTTCTTTCCTTCATAAAACCAATGATGTTTAAGACAAAAGCTGCTCAACCAGCATAGATCTTGGATTGAAGTCAGTGTGTGCTAAGACTGCAGCCAATCTGCTGATAAGCAGTTAGCATGAAAAAGAATAGGTTTACATTGTTTCAAGATATTGAGTCTTGGATTTTATTTGTTATTGCAGCTTAAACTAACATATCTTTATTGATTTAGTAATGATATCATTAACAACTTAAACATGAAAATTTAAATGAGCCACCACCAGTAATTGTTCTGTAAAAGCTAATAATAAAATTCAATGCCTATTAATAATTAAGAAAATAAAAATAAAAGGTAATATATTTACCCAATTAGGAGAGCCTACCAAAAGCAAAAGAAATTAATGAAATAATGGTAAAATGTTAGAAACATTACATTTAACATCAGGAATGAGAAAAGAATGCTTATTATGATGTCATGGTTCAATCACTCAGTTATGTCTGGCTCTTTGTTACCCAATAGATTGCAGCATGCCAGGCTTCCTCGTCCTTTACCATCTCCCAGAGTTTGCCGAAACTCATGTCCATTGAGTTAATGATGCCGTTCAACCATCTCATCCTCTGTTCCACCCTTATCCTGCTGCTCTAAATCTTTCCCAGCATCAGGATATTCTGCAGTGTGTTAGCACTTCATATCAGGCAGCCAATGTATTGGAGCTTAAGCTTCAGCACCAGTGTTTCCAACGAATCTTCTTGACTGATTTCCTTTAGGATTGACTGGTTTGATCTCCTGCTGTCCAAGGGACTCTCAAGAGTATTTGCCAATGCCACAGTTCAAAAGCATCAATCCTTTGATATCCAGCCTTCATCATGGTCCAATTCTCTCATCCATATATAACTACTGGAAAAACCATAGCTTTAACTATACAGACTGCATCAACAAAGGGATGTCTCTCCATTTTAATATGCCATCTGGGTTTGTCTTAGGTTTTCTTCCAAGCAGCAAGTGCCTTTTAATTTCATGACAGCAGTCACCATCTGCAGTGATTTTGGAGCCCAAGAAATTGTTTGTCACTCTTTTCATTTTACCCCATCTGTTTCTCATGAAGTAATGGGACAAGATGTTATGATCTTAGTTTATTGAATGTTGAGTTTTAAGCCAACTTTTCCACTGTCTTCTTTCACCTTCATCAACAGACTCTTTAGTTCCTCTTCACTTTCTGCCATAAGGGTGGTGTCATCTGCATATCTCAGGCTATCGACATTTCTCCCAGGAAGCTTAATTATAGCTTGAGCTTCATCCAGCTGGGCATTTCCCATGATGTACTCTGCATATAAGTTAAATAAACAGGGTGACAATATACAGCCTTGAAAAATTCCTTTCCAAATTTTGAACCAGTTTCTTGTTCCACATCTGGTTCTAACTGTTGCTTCTTGACCTGTATACAGATTTCTTAGGAGACTGGCGAGGTAGTCTGGTATTCCCATCTCTTTAAGAATTTTCTAGTTTGTTGTGATCCACATGGTCAAAGGCTTTAGCATGGTCAATGAAACAGAAGTAGATGTTTGTCTGGAATTGCCTTTCTGTTTCTATGATCCAATGGATGTTTCGAAATTGATCTCTTGTTCCTCCGCCTTTTCTAAATCCAGCTTGTCTATCTGGAAGTTCAAGGTTCACACACTGTTGAAGCCTAGCTTGAAGGATTTTAAGCATTACCTTGCTAGATGTGAAATGAATGCAGTGGTGCTGTAGTGTGAAGATTATTTTGCATTTCTCTCTTTGGGATTGGAATGAAAACTGACCTTTTCCACTCCTGTAGCCACTGCTGAGTATTCCAAATTTGTTGACATATTGAGCACAGCATTTTAGCAGTTATTATCAAGTGACAGAGTAGAAGGACATGCGTTCATCTTTTGTGAGAACACCAAAATCACAACCAGCTGCTGAACAACCATTGAAAGAAGAATGTTGGAACTCACCAAAGAAAGATGTCCCAAGCCCAAGGGCAAATGAGAAGCCACAAGAAGATGGCAGGAAAGGAGCAATCGAGTTTAAAATCAAACCTCATACCTGCCAGAGACTCTGGGAGGGCACAAACAAAACCTTATGTGCCCCAGGACCAGGAAAAGGAGCAGTGGCCCCCAGAAGAGAATGAGACAGACCTGCCCTTGACTGTTTGAGGGTCTCTTGTGGAGACATGGGTCAGAAGTGGCCTGCGACGGGGACAGGGACTCTGGCAGCAGCAGTCTTGGGAGGCATGGTGTATGGCATACGTCCTCTTGGAGGAGGCTGCCATTAGCCCCGCTATAGTGCTACCGGGCGGTGATCCGCAAACTGGAGGACATATCTACTAGAGAAGTTCTTACATTGTTGCCAAAGTATTAGACCCCATAATAGACTTCCTAAGCTGGGGATACATCAAAAGGAGTGAGAATGCCCAGGAATCTGACTTTGAAACTCAGCCTTTTTTGATTACAGAATGTCCACAGGACTAGGAAAGCAGAGACTCTTGGAGGGGACAAACAAAACCTTGTGTGCACCACCAGGAGCCAGGAGAAAAGAAAGTGACTCCACAAAAAGCTGAGCCAGACTTGTCTGTGAATGTTTGGGAGGGTCTGGCAGAGGCATGGGTTAATGGGGACCTGCCCTGGAGTCGGAGTCACTGACAGCAGCAGTCCTGGGAAGTGCAGCCTGCTGGCATAAGCCCTTTTGGAGTAGGGACCCACTAACCCTATCACAGCTTCACTGGTGGCTCAGAGGTTAAAGTGTCTGCCTGCAATGTGGGAGACCTGGGTTCGACCCCTGGGTCAATGTGGGTTTGGGCCAAACTACAGGAAGGGAACAAAGCCCTAACCATCAGCAGAAAATTGGATTAAATATGTACTGAACATGGCCTTACCAACCAGAGCAGGATCCAGTTTTCCCCACAGCCATTCCCTCCCATCAGGAACTTTGCAGGCTCTTACCCTAATCCATCACAGGGTAGATAGAATGAAAACCACAGTTACAGAAAACTAACCAAAATGATCACAGCTTTGTGTAAGATAATGAAGCTATGAGCCATACTGCGTAGGGCCACCCAAGATAGATAGGTTATGGTGGAGAGTTCTGACAAAATGTGATTCACTGAAGAAAGGAATGGCATACCACTCCAGCATTCTTACCTTGAGAACCCCATGAACAGTATGAAAAGGTAAAAAATATGACACTGAAAGATGAAACTCCCCAAGTCAGTAGGTGTCCAATATGCTACAGAAGAGTGGAGAAATAGCTCCAGAAGAAATGAAAAGGCTGAGCCAAAAAGGAAAAGGCATCGAGTTGTGAATGTGTCTGGTGGTGAAAGTAAGTCCAATGCTGTAAACAACAATATTGGATAAGAACCTGGAATGTTAGATCCATGACTAAAGGTAAATTGGAAGGGATCAAACAGGAGATGGCAAGAGTGAACATCAACATTTTAAGAAATCAGTGAACTACAATGGATGGAAATGGACAAATTTAATTCAGATGACTATCATATCTATTAGTGTGGGCAAGAATCCCTTAGAAGAAATGGATTAACCCTCATGGTCAAAAGAATACAAAATGCAGTACTTGGGTGCAATCTCAAAAAAGACAATTCAATTCAGTTCAGTCCCTCAGTCATGTACGACTCTTTGCAACCCCATGAAGCGCAGCACCCCCAGCCTCCCTGTCCATCACCAACTCCTGGAGTCCACCCAAACCCATGTCCATTGAGTCAGTGATGCCATCTAACCATCTCATCCTCTGTTGTCGCCTTCTCTCCTGCCCTCAATCTTTCCTAGCATCAGGGTCTTTTCCAATGAGTCAGCTCTCTGCATCAGGTGGCCAAAGTATTGGAGTTTCAGCTTCAAAATCAGTCTTTCCAGTGAACACCCAGGACTGATCTCCTTTAGGATGGACTTGTTGAATCTCTTTGCAGTCCAAGGGACTCAAATGATCTCCATTTGTTTCCAAGGCAAACCATTCAACATCACAGTAATCCAAGTCTCTGCTTATTATGTGAATACCCAAATAATGTATGTGTTGTGCATTCTAAGTTATTTCGATTGAGGGCAACTCTTCATGCCCCCACGGACTGTAGCCCACCAGGATCCTCAGGCCATCAAATTCTCCAGGCAAGAATACTGGAGTGGGTTGTCATTTCCTCCTGCAGAGGATTTTCCTGACCCAGGGATGGAATTCATGTCCATTATTCTTCTGCAGTGGCAGGCAGGTTCTTAACCATTAGTGCCACCTGGAAAACCTTAACTGTACATAAATTATAAATTATATGTGAATTACCTATTGTTTTGGAGTTCCTAGTCCTCACAGAAAGTCAAAGAAACAAAAAAATATATATATTGTAAAAGGACAAAAACTAATTAGTTACAGTGATATATTTCCTTACATATGCTAAAACTGTTCAATGATATATAAATAAAGTATCAGAATTAATGTTTAAAAATGAGACAAGATATGTAAAAGCAGATTGTATTTCTAGAGATGAGCAACAGAGAAATAAATCTTTAAATAACATATTCAATGTAAATAGCAAAATATTGTAAAATCATTTACAAATAACATTCAAGAGATCGTGTATGTCTGATTCGTGTTGTTGTACTACAGAAACCAATACAACATTATAAAACAATTTCCTCCAATTAAAAATAAATTTTAAAAGTGAAAATACGAAAAAATAAAACATCAGGGTTATATTTAGGTATAGACTATCTTTAGGTTGAAATTATTTTAGATGTTTTAAAGTAGAATTTAAGTAGTTCTCTCACTTTTACCCCAAGCTAAGGTGCACACACACACACACTTTGTAATCTAACTAGAGGGTTTTTGTTAATATATCCTATAATAGAAATTGTATTCCTACCACTAAGAAATTAAATTTTGCCTTAAATACTTAAAAAGTTACGGGAAAGCAGTATGAATTAAATAGTCTTATTGGTGACTTGGTTTTGTATAAAAAAATTTTTGTTGTAAAAGAAGTACATTACCATTTGAAATTATATTTTAAAATGTGTAATAGTATGGGTATATTTCTATTTGAATATATTTAATTCTTAAACACTCCCTATCCAAGATGCTCAAAGAATCCAGGTTTCTAGGTATGGTTTTGAGCTTCTTGATGATATAAAATATTTAATGATGTTTTGTTCAGTATAGAGTCATTGAGATTTTTTGGAAAGAAAAAAAATCTGTCAGACACTTGTGCTATCCAGATAGATGTATCTGTTCCCCTTACAGTTGTATATTCCTTTGTTTTGTTTGCTCCTTGTACACTAACCCTAATCTCATATGAAGAGTTGACTCATTGGAAAAGACTGTGATGCTGGGAAGGATTGGGGGTAGGAGGAGAAGAGGATGACAAAGGATGCGATGGCTGGATGGCATCACTGACTTGATGGCCATGAGTTTGGGTGAACTCTGGGAGTTGCTGATGGACAGGGAGGCCTGGTGTGCTGCAATTCATGGAGTTGCAAAGAGTCAGACATGACTGAGCGACTGAACTGAACAGAGCTGTACATCTGCCATCTGATTTTTTTTTTTTTTACCTATCCAAGATGCTCAAAGAATCCAGGTTTCTAGGTATGGTTTTGAGCTTCTTGATGATATAAAATATTTAATGATGTTTTGTTCAGTATAGAGTCATTGAGATTTTTTGGAAAGAAAAAAAATCTGTCAGACACTTGTGCTATCCAGATAGATGTATCTGTTCCCCTTACAGTTGTATATTCCTTTGTTTTGTTTGCTCCTTGTACACTAACCCTAATCTCATATGAAGAGTTGACTCATTGGAAAAGACTGTGATGCTGGGAAGGATTGGGGGTAGGAGGAGAAGAGGATGACAAAGGATGCGATGGCTGGATGGCATCACTGACTTGATGGCCATGAGTTTGGGTGAACTCTGGGAGTTGCTGATGGACAGGGAGGCCTGGTGTGCTGCAATTCATGGAGTTGCAAAGAGTCAGACATGACTGAGCGACTGAACTGAACAGAGCTGTACATCTGCCATCTGATTTTTTTTTTTTTTAGAAAGTTTATTTTCTCTTTCCTGGAAGAGATATCAGGAATAACTCAAATGGCCATTTCATTTTATAGAAACTTTACTGGAAATATCCTCCCAGTAGTGGGAAGATGGGTCAGCAAAGGGTGGTTTCCTTGGGATGAGTAATTTGCCCTGTTTTGTGATAATTTTCCAGAGCTATCTTTTGTACTTAGTCATATAAAGGTAATTTAAAAGGTAGACAGGAAATTCCATAGCAAAATGCAGTGAAATGAATTCCATTACCTAATATTAATTACTAGCTCCCTAGGAAGCATCTTTATCAATAGTTTGGGTGAAAATATCAATGACATTTTAACTAAATTTGCAGAGAGCTAGATGTCATATAGGGATCCCTGGTTGCCCAAACAGTAGTCTGCCTGCAATACAGGAAACCTGGGTTTGATCCCTGGGTCAGGAAGATCCCTTGGAAAAGGAAATGTCTACCCACTCCAGTATTCTTGCTTGGAGAATTCCATGGACAGAGGAGACTGGCGGGTTACAGTCCATGAGGTCACAGTTAGACATGACTGAGCAACTAACACTTTCACTTACTTTCAGATGCTACATGAGTTGGCAATTATACTGAAAACAGAATGAAGATTCCAAAAGGCTATGGTGGGCAAGAAAAATGGTTTATAATCCTAATATATCCAATGTCCTCTTCTTCATGTAAAATACTCCCTGACTATTCTGAAATGAAATTCACAGATAATATAATCCATCCACATACATAACTATGCGTGTGTATGTTCTTAGTATCATAGTGATTATTTTTGTTGCTCAGGCTCTCAGTCATGTCCGATTCTTTGCAGCACCATGGACTGCAGCATGCCAGGCTTTTTGTCCTTCACCATCTCCCAGAGTTTGCTCAAGCTCATGTCCATTGAGTCAGTGATGCAATCAACCATCTTATCCTCTGTCACTCCTTTCTCTTCCTGTCCTCAATATTTTCAAACATCAGGGTCTTTTCCAATGAGTTGGCTCTTCATATCAGGTGGGCAAAGTATTGGAGGTTCAGCTTCAGCATCAATCCTTACAATGAGTATTCAGGACTGATTTCCTTTAGGATTGACTGGTTTGATCTCTGCTGTCCAGAGGACTCTCAAGAGTCTTCTCCAGCATTTGAGAGTATCAGTTCTTCAGCACTCAGCTTTCTTTATGGCCCAATTCTCACATCTGTACATGACTACAGGGAAAAACCATAGCTTTGACTACATAGAGCTATTCTAATGATAATATTTTCAAAAAGAGAAAAAGTAAGGCATAATCAAATAATGTATGGCCTAGTAAGCTCTTGGATTGACCAAGCTGGAGATGACGGCAGGAAAGGACTACAGTAAGTTGAACTAATGATGTGAAGTGCTTGGACTTTTTTCTTAGAATCATTTCATATAACAACTGAAAACATATAATTGGTACTTGTCACTCTAGTGTTACTAATGGTGTTTCTGTCAAGTGACCCAGTTTTCCAAAATGCTAAACAACTCTCTGTAAAGTTTCTTACAGAATAAAGTATCTACTTCTCTTAAAAAAGAAAAATAAGAAACAGCATAAGATATTTTAAAAGATAACTGTATCTCTTTTGTTGTCTCGCATATAGGGTTATCGTTACCATCTTTCTAAATTCCATATATATGCCTTAGTAGACTATACTGGTATTTTTCTTTCTGGCTTACTTCACTCTGTATAATTGGCTCCAGTTTCATCCACCTCATTAGAATTGATTCAAATGTATTTTCTTAATGGCTGAGTAATACTTCATTGTGTATATATACCACAGCTTTCTTATCCATTCATCATGTTTAGAACAGTCTTTTGGACTCTGTGGGAGAGGGAGAGGGTGGGATGATTTGGGAGAATGGTAATGAAACATGTATAATATCATATAAGAAACGAATCACCACTCTAGGTTCAATGCAGGATACAGGATGCTTGGGGCTGGGGCACTGGGATGACCCAGAGGGATGGTATGGGGAGGGAAGGGGAAGGGGGATTCAGAATTGGGAACATGTGTACACCCGTGGCAGATTCATGTTGTTCTATGGCAAAACCAATACAATACTATAAAGTAAAAATTTAATTAATTAATTAATTAAAAAAATAACAGATAACTAGAAGTAAACTGAAAACCAGTTGTAAAGACCTAAACCAAACAGAGAGAAATACTCCATTTTCCAAACTATCATAAGTAGGCCATTTGCTTCAAACGGCTTCATAAATAAAATGCAATTTTGATTGAAACTGTGTAGGATTTGATAAAACGATCTAAAATTCATAAAATTATAAGGCTTAGACTCTACAAAATATTCATGGAGAATAGCATATTGGAGAGAAATGCTTAATGGATATGAATACTTATTATAATGCTGTAATGATTCAGAGTAAATGTTATTGACATAAGGATAAGAAAGACATAAACTGAACAGAGGAGTGAACATAGAAATATTTCTACATATGCATGAATACATCATTTGTTACAGTAATAGCATTGCAGTTCAGTGCAGTCCAGTGAAAAGTTTTCTTGAAACAGTTTTTTTTTTTGTTTCTGATTACTGGGCATACACACCAAGGAAACCAGAATTGAAAGAGACACCTGTACCCCAATGTTCTTTGCAGCATTATTTACAATTGCCAGGACATGGAAACAACCTAGATGTCCATCAGCAGATGAATGGATAAGAAAGCTGTGGTACATATACACAATGGAGTATTACTCAGCCCTTAAAAAGAATAAATTTGAATCAGTTCTAATGAGATGGATGAAATTGGAACCAATTATACAGAATGAAGTAAGCCAGAAAGAAAAACAACAATAGAGTATACTGAAATATATATATGGAATTTAGAAAGATAGTAATGATGACCCTGTAAGTGAGACAACATAAGAGACACAGAGATATAGAATGGACTTTTGGAGGGAGAGGGTGGGATGATTTGGGAGAATGGCACCGAAACATGTATACTATCATATAAGAAATGAAGCGCCAGTCTGTGTTGGATACAGGATGCTTGGGGCTGGTGGACGGGATGATCCAAGGAGATGGTGTGGGGTGGGAGGTGGGAGGGGGCTTTGGCATTGGGAGATCGTGTACACCTGTGGCTGATTCATGTCAATGTATGGCAAAACCAATATAGTATTGTAAAATAGAATAGAATATTAAATTAAAAAAAACAAAATAAACAAAATGGATTCATATTTCACACCATAAACAAAATTA